>CAUYLG010030342.1:0-14963 GCA_963573385.1 Cacajao melanocephalus | reverse complement strand
ATGGAGTTTTGCTCTTGTTGTCCACGCTGGAGTGCAATGGTACAATCTTAGCTCACCGCAACCTCCACCTCCTGGGTTCAAGTGATTCTTCTGCCTTAGCCTCCTGAGTAGCTGGGATTACAGGCATCTGCCACCACCCCTGGCTAATTTTGTATTTTTAGTAGAGACAGGGTTTCTCCATGTTAGTCAGGCTAGTCTTGAACTCCCGACCTCAGGTGATCCACACCTCAGCTTCCCAAAGTGCTGGTATTACAGGTGTGAGCCACTGTGCCCAGCCCAGAAAATAATATTTTAACTTAAGTTCCTACTGTGACTCTTAGACTACAAACTCAGGTATGCCTGTTTGTTTATAGATCAAATTAAAACTAATCTTAAACCCCCATTTTGCCAGGCTGGTAGGAAATCAGATCTTCTTTACTGAACTGCTGTTTTTGTAAGGTAGAACTAGAATACAGGAGACTTCCAAGATGCCTCCAAAACAGACAAAGGGCTTCTGACTTTAGTCTGTTGGGTCACTGTTGACATCATTTTTCTTTGCCCAGAGTTGTCCCTGTGTATCCAGAGATGTTGTTTCTTTGCCATAAGGCAGGGGGAAGGTATCCTTGCTGATATAAAAACTTTGATTTCTAGGAGCCAGCCTCCCTAATGACTCCTTAAAACCTTTTCCTCTGGGTTCTTTCTGTTTCCTTAGGGCACCTTAACTAAGTGACATATGGTTTCTGGCTCACTCTCAGGGATGACAGGCCTCTGTCTCCTCCATAATTTGAGAGAATCTTCTAATCTGCCATGCCCTTTTTATTTTCCAAGATACATTGCTTTCTCCTGTCCTTTTATAATAATAAAAGATATTATTATCTTTTCAATGGGTTTAAGTATTTATAAAACCCAGAGATAGCCATTGACTTTGAAGTACTTTGATTTTTAGTCCTGTAAAAATGCCTGAGATTAAGAATTACTGAAGAAAGGAAATGCTGGATTCAGATAAAGAGCAGGGGGGAAAGGGAAATATATAAGAAGATTACACAAATCAGTCTCCATACATTAACCTGACACACTTCTTAATTTATATTTTCAAGTAATATATGCTATATATTCAACCAAGGGAACACAGCAATGAGGATGAATGATCTAAAACTACACTCAGTAATATAATTAAATCTCATAAACATAACGTTGAAGTAAGCCAGATGCAAAATAGTATTTACTTTATGGTTACATTTATATAAAGTACCAAAACATACAAAACCATTCTATGCTATTGGAAGTCAGGATAGTGGAAACTACTTCCTGGAAAAGAACATATGGGACCTTCCAAGCTGATTTTCTGTTTTATGATCTGGGTGCTGGTTTACGTGATTGTGTTCAGTTTGTTAAAATTCTTTAAGCTGTACATGTAAGCTTGTGCAGTTTTCTTTATATATCTTTTACTGCAGTTAAAAGTTAAAAAAATATATATGAAGTATCTTAAAGGGGCAATTTTCTTTAACTGCTTTGAAAAAAGTTAGCAGGTCTGGAGCAAACCTCTTATCTATTTCTCAATAGAGATTTTTGCTAAATAAACTCAAGATTTGACATAAATCGACCTAGAAAATCTATTTTAGAAAAGAGAGTACATCAATAGATAGTAAGGAATTGTGAAAGATGGAAAGTGTATGGTCAATGGTTAAAAAAAAAAAAGTGATATACTTTGGCCAATCCTGGGAGATTGCTTATGGAGAAAATTGCTAAGCAACAAAGTTTGTGAATAAATGTGTTTTGGGAAATAATAAAATAACTAGAACATCCAGCATCTCTAAAAACATTTTAAAAATTAGCCAGGCATTGTGGCATGCATCTGTAGCCCCAACTACTCAGGAGGCTGAGCCAGAATGATCACTTGAGCCCCAGGAGTTCAAGGTTGCAGTGAGCCATGATCATGCCTCTACACGCTAACCTAGGCAACAGAGCAAAATCCCTGCCTTAAAAAAAGAGAGAGAGAAATATGATTTTAAAAGCCTGTTAGTGACAAGACCACATAAGAATAAGCTTTAAATTATTTCTAACCTTAAGAATTAAATATAACAGTGAAATCAGCATAAAAATAAATACTAATTTAGTTGCAAATAGATTGATCTTAATCAGAAGGTTATAGTTATTAAGAGTAAGTTTTCAGTGAACTAATTTACTAAATCATCTTGCTGTACGTATTTTCAAAAAAATGTTTTGTTTTGTTTTGTTTTCCTGACAGCAAACTGGTTTCTGGGCAAAGAGATTTCCATCCACATGCCAAATTTCTCTTAATCTCTTTATTCTCAATATTAAGCATACTTTCTATTTGTATGGCCATTTGAGCTGTAAAAATACTAACCAGTTTCATAGATATAGAAACTAAGGCTTAGAGGTTAAATGACTTGCCCATGATCATCTAGCTTGCATATAATTTTGAAACGAAGTGTTAGATTCCAAATCAAGTACTCTTTCCGCTAGTATAATACCACTTGTAAAAAGTAGAAAAGAGGATTTGTCTTAGATCCATCCAAAAGGATTTAATAAAACTACACGACTGTAGTTTTTCCAAAGAGATATTTTCACTGCAGAGTTCTCCAGAACACAATTATGCCAAGGTTGCAGCTTGTGTGTGCAACTACATTAGTAACAACAGGCTGTTGATATTTTCATCTGGATTGACCATCCTAAATCTGTCAGCATATGTATTTTATGTGGTTTAATTTTTCTCTCCCATTTTCTTTGATTGCAGTTCTCCAGAACAAAAGGACAAATGGCTGTCTCTCCTTCAGAGGTATTTTTTCAGTATTCGTATTTTTAATCTTTAACCTTTAATAAATGAATTAAGACCTTTTCTGCAGAGATGTGCCCCAAATTATTCCCCTTCTCCTTAGTAGAAATTGTTCATTTGTCCTTTTAATAAGGTGCTGTCTATATTGTATACTAGCTGCTTACTTGCTATAAATAATGTTCTCTCATTACATGTATTTCTTAACTTTCTAGGAAGGAGAACATTGAGGTCTAGTTAAATCATTTTAGACAGAAGTTAGTCAATAATCTCTCTCCATTGTCTCCAGCCTACCAATTGGAGCTAACAGTTTCCTCAAAGTATGTATTAAGTTTCCATAAATTTAGGGTTTTTTGCTAAGCACCTCAAACATAGTGGTAGTTCTTATCCCTGCCATTGAGCATACAGACTAAAATGATTGACTTAGGTTCATCTGTTAGACTTAGAGTCCTTCCCTCCCTCCTGTCCTCTCTCCCTCCGCACACAATAGGATAACCAAGATTTACATCCTACTGAAGAGCTAAATGAGAAGTACAAGGCCATTGCTTTGGTTTGGCCTTGTAAATTATGTATTATATATGTTCCTATACTTATCAGTAAGGTGCTGGACCTGCCCAAAGAAGGCAGGGAAGCTTTGAGGGTAAAACATTACCCAGAGGTTCCCTAACTTGATTATGCTTCTCAAACCTCACTTAACATGGATGTCCCATTTTTTGTGTGTCCACGCCTAATGTCCTGAAAATTTTGTAATTCTCTTCCAACCCATAATGTAATATGACTTTGCTGAGTCTTCTCATCTATCTTTTTAAAAATAGCATATAAGTATATTGGAAATAGTAGCAAAATAGATTGATTTCTAATATAAGCCATTAGCGAATTCCATCTGACTCAGTGTTGTTTTGGGTTGTTGTTGCATTTGATTAGATACATCAATCTAGAGAAAGAAAAGGACTACCCGAAGAGCATTCCCCTCAAAATCTTCGCCAAGGACATTGGGAATTGTGCCTATGTAAGTGTTTCTAAGCCAGAAAATTAAATTCCATGTCCCTGCATAAGACAGAACACTATGGATAAGAAGAGAGACGGGCAGGCAGGCAGACAGACTGTGTATGTGCTATGGAAGGAAGGCATTTAGAAATACCACAGTGGGGAAATACATTTTCCTGGGTATATGTATGTCTTCATATATATGAAAAGTAAACCCTAGAGAAAATGAAGCAAGAGAAATGCATATGAACTATAGTATTTAACATTTATGCTTGGAAAAAACATTGCTTGTGAGATGTCTCTTTCTTCCCTCTGGCATGAATATTTCTCTGGATCTGTTCCATACCAGCTGCAGAGGCTTGTAGTAAAGCTGTTTCCACAAAGAGTATTTCCTATTATTGTTAAGCAATTTTTTCCCAACTTGTCACTTCTTAAGCAGAAAGTGGTCTTGAAAAGTTATTCATTCTTTGAGTTTTTAGGGATTGAATCCTTTAGGTTAATAGGAGGATGATCTGGGAAAGGTGACATTTTTAAGGGATCAGCATTTTACTGCCTCACAGTGTTTATCCTATTGGTCAAATATTAAGTCATTAACCCCAGTCAGTTCTTATGTATAATTTGATGACTGTAATTATAGTATAAGAGATAAAATGTTATCAATTATGAATAATATGAAAACTCATGAATATTTTATGATACTATCAACTGTCATACTTCACAGCAGCTCTGGATCACACAGAATAGTTTTGTGTGTGGAAAAATATGTAGTGCAAAATAGTTACGTTTTGGCCAAAAGCAAAAGTTATGCAAATGTTCTGACGAACTCCTGAATGCCAGATGTCACTGCTTGAGAGAAATACTCAAATTTTAATAATATGAGACTACAGAGATCTCCTGTAGCAAAGTAAAACAAAAGAAAAACCCTATTTTTTCTGTCTGCTTTAATTCAGTTGTAGCAGTTGGTTACATTCAGAATTTCCTGGGAAATCCCTTAAATTTTTTTAACACTTTCTTTTTAGTATATGGAAAGTGTGTATTTGAGAAAGGACTGATGTCCCACTGTCATTTTGGAAGGGAAGATAAGAGATGTGGTCAGGTTGGGCGCTCTGTTTTTATCACTGGTACCCTGCTTAAGTCAAGGATGATGTGACATACTCTGTCCTTTGCTCTCTAAAGTAGCTCTCATAACAAGACTCTCTCATTCAGGGAGCCCTGCTTCCAGAGTGAGTCCCCCAGATAGGAATGCATGTGTGGGAAGCATTCTTTATCTTTACCCTCTAGTTATACACACCTTGTCAGTAAATTATTCTAATATGGAATAAAATTGCCACATTTTCAGTTTTGTCTGTTGCTTGTTTACTAGCCAAAGAGCTCTATCTGCTGAAATTCGTTTGTTTTGTATACAGGAAAGGCATGTAGGAAAAAATATACTTTATATAATTATGTTTTGAACATAACGTGCCTAGTATTAAGAAAAACTGGTATCTTAGAAACCAGGTTATTGGGAGGATAGATTCTTCACTTTACAACACTTCATGAGTTTCTTTAAATTAAATGGAAAGAATTTTAGACTTTTATTTTTAATCAGAAGCCTTTTTAAAATTTATCTTTCAAGTTAAAGTACAGTGTGTAATATACCTATGATACTCTGGTAGAAGACAGACGCTGGGTTGGGTGCTCCAAACACTCCCTGTTTCACTTTGAGACAATTTTGCATTATTCTTGGGGCTACCAGGAACACAAATTGAAATCATGCATTTAAAATGCTCTTTTTAATTAAAATTCAATTAACAATTTTTAGAGGCAGTTTGTCATGTCAAATAATTGGCTCATAGAAGAGAAATTCTATTAATGAAAGGATACATAATGAATTATCAGATTTTGTTTACTTTTATTTTTATACCATTTTTGTTTTTACATCATTTTATTTCTATTTTTGCTACTTTTTTGTGCCATTTAAGCCTTCTCTATAATGGACTAATTGCTGATATAATCTTATAATTCTCATGTGTAAAACCTATGTGTGTAGCAAGCTTTTTTACAACGTAACATTGTTTTATGTTTAAATAATGCATTTTGGAATTCGGTGAGCTCTATAGATATATCAGAGTCTTGTTAATTATTTTTCTGTTTGTGGCAAATTGCCTATTTTTAAGTAAAAGTATTCAGTATAGTTTAGCACAGAGCTATTATAGCTATCCTATTCACTGGCAGAGTTGGTAATAGAATTGAGGTTTCTAAAATTTTCAGTTATTTCTTCTAGACTCATTGGTTTTATGTCCTCCAAAGATTTCAACAATGAAAATCTCAGTGGTCACAGTGTGTGACACATGGAAAGTTCCCAATAGTGACTTTTTAAATGTCTTTTGTAAGCAATTATTATCCTGATTTTACCTAAGCTGACTTTATACCATGCAAAGAAATAAAACCTTGTATTGTGAAAACACTACTGAGGAAGAAATAGAAAGAGATTCAGCTCTTGCCCTTTTTTTACTACCCACTGCATTATGGAAATACAATTATGAAAATAAAGCAGACGACCAACCTCACTGATTTATTTTTTTAATTGGGAGCTGGGTCCATGTACTCTCTCCGAAATATATTTAGTCTTTCTTATTTGCTTAAGCTCTTGTATTCTGTAAGCCATGCATCCTTTAAGATAAATGTTTTATTAGAGGGCGTAATTTATAAGGGAATGAAAGCAAATTATAATCAAACGTTTGTGTTATACCTAAATCTTATGTTTTACTGTGTCCACACTTGAAATCAAGATTTGTCTTTTGATAATCACTTGACAATGATTATTTGTTAGCCTGTTTTAAAATTCATTATTTTATAGCTATATTTCTTATTTTTTTTCTACAGTCTAAAACTATAACAGTAATGAATTCAGATACAGCGAATGAAGTTATCAACATGGCATTACCAATGCTAGGGATAACTGTAAGTTATTCTGTTATTCTTAATTAAAAACAAACTTTGATTATTTAAATTTATGTAAATGTTTTCCTTCCATCATAAGACAGCTGATTATTAGAGATACCAAAGTCATATTTTACTCCCCAAAATATAGAAAATAAGAACAGTAAAGCCTTAATATTAGCTTAATATATGGGTGGTGCTGTTCTCCTATTTTAAAATCTGTGTGAACTGAAAATTATAAGATTGGACTGTAATTTTAAAGTGACAATATGTATTTTATTATATATGCTGCATACATATACAAAAAGAATTTTTGGTATGAGGTTCTTTTTTTTTTTTAATTTTTATTGTATTTTAAGTTTTAGGGTACGTTTTATCTTCTTTCTGCCCTTGCTGCTTGTCACAGTTTGACTTCTCCCCTATATAATTATCCTGTTATTATCCCAAGTCTCAATCCTAGGATAATGAACTGAATAATTTGCTCTGTAATAGAATTTTTACATAAAACCATATTGGCTGGCTACAGTTGCTAAGGATGATATGGGTACTACCTCTAATGAATTGGTAAATAAAAAGACAGGCTTTGAATTAGATCATGGATTTGGAGATCTTTAGTGTGCATACCACACTTCTTCCCTGTTTTTCTTTTAGTTTTGTACCTTTTGGTTTTCTATGATAGAGGTGAATTTTTGAGAATTTGGGGAGTGGAGATTAGAACATTTGAGGATGAGGTAGAGGAAAGAGAACTGGAAGATTATCCTCATCATCTTGCTGCCAGTTGCAATAAACACCACACAATGAGTACTTTCATTAAAGGGAATGACTTTCAAAAGGATGGTAACTAAAGGAAGCACTTAAAAACACTATTCCTTGAGTGAGATTCTCTATAAATATGAAAGTACACTGTGTATAAGCAAATCTAAATACAATTGATAATACTGTGAAATACTGTGGCAAGTCTTAAATATGTGTCATGTTACATCATTCAAGGAGTACGGTTTCCAGAGCAATTCATGACACATATTTAAGACATGCCACAGTATTATTAATTGTGTTTAGATTTGCTTATTCACTGTACTATAGGAAGTCCTTTAGAATTCAGGACAATCAAAATTTGGGATAATAGGTCTGATGATTCATTAAATTTAATAATATAAATTTGATTACATTTAAAATATATGCACTGGGTAAAGTAGGTACCTCCATTAATTTCTAAGCTATGTGAATATATTTTAGAATAGATAGTTTTAGAGGTATGAAGAGAAATCAATGACATGATTCATTTTCTTATTTATGCTTTTCCTTTGGATAAAATTATTAATCTCCTCAGACCAAAAAAATCTGTTAACTTAATTAGGATTTTAGACTATTTGGTTACACCAATTCTAAGGGATTATTACAGTGTTTTCAGACACTATATAAAAATAAAGGATTTTTATTAGATTTGCCTTCCTATTTACAATAAATTTTTGGATGGGGTGGGAAGGAAGTAACAAACTGAGTATGGGGGTGGAATTTTTTTATGGTATTATAAGGGCAGGGCCGTGATTTTTTTATCCAAAGATAAAGGCAAGGATATGTAATATTGCCAACAGGCTTATCTGTTCTAGCTTCATCTAAAATATTTTTGTTTTATCCCTCCTGGAGGATTCAGCAAAATCTGTATAATTTAGTATCATTTCTTTCAAGTGGGATTTATAATGTTGCTGGGTTATAATTCTGCTAGTGAACAATTTTATTGTTTTCCATGACTGGGACTATTCTCTAGAACAGAATTCTTGTCCTTTCTTTCCCTAGGACTGAACTTGCCCAAACTAAAGCCAGTAGAGACTGTGCCAATTAAGTATCTCCTCAAAGCCTCTTGGTCATTCCCCTGCTCAGAAGCAGCTGAGCTAATAATCAGCCTTTGAGATATTACTTTTTAATCATAGACAGAGCAGTGTTTGCGGTTTTTCTGGATAATAAGGTTGTCTTTGCAGGGGCATGTTGGAGGTTAAGCCCAATATTCTCTGAGAAGTGGAGAGACATAGCAGAAGTTAGGACTCTAAAGAAGAGATTCACCTTTAAGAGCCAGGAAGATTGTTTTTCCTTTGTAAAGGGGCCTAGCTATGATTTTACATTCTGTGGGCTACCTATATTTTGAAGGCCTGATTCCACTGCAGTTCATGGATCTCTAACCATCACTGGGTAGGGAGAGGGAGGGAGGACACATAGCCAAAAAAAGTGTTTTCTCATTCAAGTATCAAATGTGAAAGATTTATTGTGGCACTTAATTCTTTTATCTCTAAGGGCTCTGAGAGAGATTACCAGTTGTGGGTCAATTCTGGCAAAGAAGAGGCTCCATACCCACTCATTGGTAAGTTTTTGCAAAAGTCTAAGATAGCATTGATTGTGTTTTGATTATAATTCTAAATGTCTCAGAGAATTGGTCATATGGTCCTAAGCTTAAATACTATTAAATGTGAAATCTCGTGATGTTCATTTAATAAATATGTAACAAGGATTTATTATGTGCTAGACAAATAATATCTCCTCATTCAAGCAACTAATGGTATAGTTTGGAAGAAAAATATAACCTCTTCTCTCTGCTTTTTCATTTGACAGAGTTATCCTGCCAAACCTTTTAAAAATTTTTTATAAGAAAGAAATATGTATTGGTATTTTTTTCATGAATTTATTTTTCATATTCAGTTTTTAAATTTTCTATTCCCTTACCTACCTACTATGTGCCTCTATGCAAGACCATCTGAAATATGACCATGCATCTTAATTCATCAATGAGCATGTAACACCTGCTATGTACCCAGAACCTTCCTAGGCATCATGAAGAAAATTAGATTAACCCATTTAGACTCCTAAAAGTCTTTACTATCTCCTACTTCAATAAGTAATTTTGCTATTTCTCTAGTCAGATTTTCTAGCATTTGTCATGAGGAATTATTGATAAATAGGTTAATTTTACCTTATTTAAGTCATTAGCTAAAATATATTTCTTGATCAGTAATTTCATTCAGTGTGGTTAACAGAAATAGAACAATTCAAATAAAGAACAATATCTTCACCAGATCTTGAGATGCTGATGATGATAATCATGATGATGACCATTTCTGTTAACAATTTTAAAATGCTTACTACTGCCAGACATTATGCAGAGCATATTGTATGCATTATTTCATGTAATTCTTCATTTATCTATGAGATCACTACTGTGTAATTCAGAGTGTTTCAAGTGCTCTTAGTAATCTAAAACCAAACTTTTCTACAAATGTACACACTCAGATCATGCACAGAGCTGAAGACAATATCAACTGTATTTTCAGATTTTTTTTTTTTTTTTTGAGACGGATTCTCGCTCTGTTGCTCAGGCTAGAGTGCAATGGCACGATCTTGGCTCACCGCAACCTCTGCCATCCGAGTTCAGGCAATTCTCCTGCCTCAGTCTCCCAAGTAGTTGGGATTACAGGTGCCCACCACCTCGCCCAGCTAATTTTTTTGTATTTTTAGTAGAGACGGGGTTTCGCCATGTTGGTCAGGCTGGTGTCAAACTCCTGATCTCGGGTGATCTGCCTGCCTCAGCCTCTCAACAGGTTTTTTTTTAGTGTTGTTATTTTTGTAATAGTCAATGAGCAATAATTAAAGTTATTAAAAATAAAACACTTAAAATCATTGTTTTAATAAAATATACTATGCAGATGGTAACTTTTAGGTTTAAAACAGCCCCTAGCTTCCTGACTAGCTCTTACAGAAAAACAGTGGGATATGGGACATTATTGTCCCATGATTTAGCAGCAATTCTTAATCATATATTTTAATGTGCTCTGCAAACCTCAATTGTAGATTAGCTGCTGGCTATTTTGATAAATTGATTTTGTTTTATTATTGTCATAGAAGCCTTTTTCTGCCTTAATCCATGAGAGTTTCTGTAGTAGTTGATATTAATGAAACATTGACATTGGATGCCTAGGCCAGTTGAAAAGGAAGAGGAAGAGTTCACTGAGTTACATTTAGTGATAAGTCAGGAATAGAAGGGAATTTGCTCTCTGTACTTAAAACAACTACAGCACAATGGTATTTGAGGATTACACTGAAAAGATGTAATTATTTAGTATACTAAAGCGTAAAAATCATGCTGTAGTCAGATGTCCAGGGTTTAGTTTTTAGAGTTTGTACATTCCTTTTTGCATCGGTTTCTGTGTTTCTGATCCCCTGTAGTCTTCCTTCTGTTATTGCCTCTGAACATCAATCTCAGAAGGTAACAGTGAGAGGGAAGCATAAATCAAACCAGTCCCAATGCTCTTGAGTAACTAACTATATAACTAATAAAAATTAATGAAATGTTTTTAGATAAACATGTTATGTTAAATAATATTAATAGTGATACTTGACATATATAGTTCTTTGTCCCTGTTATGTAAATAATATTAACCATTAATGTTTATTTATTTGATCCTTATAATGCTTATGTGGTAGGTAGAAAACATATTTTAAATCATAGATTTGAGACTGAGCAAGGACATGTATTTGCTGAAAATTTATAGATCTTGTTAATGTCAAAGGAGGCAATAGAACACCTTTAAATGTTATTAGATGCAAACATTGGAAAAGTCAGCATTATGGAACTCACAAACTGATGTGTGTATTCATTCCAAACAAGATAATCTTTACAGATTTTTTTTCTTCTTTTTCTCCCTCCTCCTCTTAAAACTACTTTTGTAGGACCACCTGCATAATGGTCTCCAACTGTAACGGTGTAAATGATCATTCTGTCAAACAAAAGGATTCTTTATGCCAGAAGTCCCAGGAGTAAATTGCAGTACCTTCCTATTTTGTAGTACACATGCTAACGTACCAGTCAGCCTGACGTCTACATTTAGATTTTTCTCTGTGTAGGGCATGAATATCCATATGGAATTAAAATGAGCCATCTTCGCGACACTGCACTCTTGACACCAGGATCAAAGGACTCTACCACCCCTTTCAACCTCCAGGAGCCCTTCCTTATGGAACAGCTGCCCCGAGAGATGCAGTGCCAGTTCATCCTGAAGCCCAGCCGCCTGGCTGCAGCCCAGCAACTGAGCGGTGAGTTGCTTCTAGCAAAAGTTTTTATTCCTGAGCATAAATTTAGCACAAAGGCAAAGACTCAAACCTCCAGCCAGATGAGGTATTTTTGGTTTGGAATTTGCTAAGTATTTTGCAAAGGAAAAATGGACTTTTAGAAGAAGATGGTTTTATAAATCAGCAATAGGCACGATTGACTTAGAATCAGCAACTAGTAGCAATACAGTCTATTCCTTCTTTCTTCACCATTCTTTCCCCTTTAACCTTATTCCTACTGCAGAGTCAGAGGCACTAAGCAGTGCTGCAGGTGCTTCAATGCTTTCTTTGTACTGTAACACACTCCAACTGTGTGTTCTCCCTAAATGGTTGTATTATAAAAAAGAGGCTGTCGGTGATGGGTGTCAGAAGATTGTGATGCCCTACTTGGATTCTGGTGCTGATAAGTATGTGAAAACGGAGATGATTTCTACAGAAGTCTCTCCTTAGCCTATTAATCTAATATGAATTCCCTGTGAACATAGCTGTCGCTTACCCACCCCATAATAAAGACTCTGGAATGATAAAAGTGATGTTCAATATGAGAGAACTGTAATTTACCCTAACCCAAGTTTGAGCTTTAAACTCTCTCTGAAAGGAAGATTGTATAAGCAACAGGA
Organism: Cacajao melanocephalus; assembly: GCA_963573385.1. Taxonomy (NCBI): domain Eukaryota; kingdom Metazoa; phylum Chordata; class Mammalia; order Primates; family Pitheciidae; genus Cacajao; species Cacajao melanocephalus. Next base: position 2,567 of record CAUYLG010030342.1, on the reverse strand, counting down.
AAAAATTGATACCAAAAAGTATGAGTGAGATAGTAGAAAATTGATTGTGAATTTCTATAGCTGTCTTTGTCAATGTGAACCAACTGGGAGACCCAAGGATTTGCATTTTGCAAAGAAGCAAACTTGGACCCCAGGCATAGTAAGTTTAAAGGAATGGCATGGACCTTGACAGATTACTGAGGCCACCTTCCTGCCACCTGACAGATTATAGACATCATTTGAGTGCCAGGGGAAAGTCTGATATTCTTTATCTGTGTGTGATTCAACTGATATAGCACTAATGAAAAATTAACTCACACTGTTTTTATCTTCATTGTAGAACAACCCTACTTTAAGAAAGATTTGTATGTATCTATCCAAACATAGAGAAAACAAATTAAATCACTCATTGTAAACAGTTTTTTTGCTTTAAATGTTAAGATACACCAAGACTGTTTTAAACAGAATCTCCTCTAATGTATTTAAAGTTATTTAATTTCTAATTTATATTTCATACTAAAACGTATAGTTTCTGAAATAACTACATCAACAAATTGTAGCCACAGTGTGAAACTTGCTTTGCTGTTTGCCCCTTTGATTCAAGATTTTCACATTTTATCGGACAAAAAGAGTTGTAACCGCCATCTGTTTTCTTCATCCAGCCTTTGTTCATTGTATTTTTCATCTCTGGAAGCCCAGATTCCTTCTGCTTCTTTCATACCTAACCTCTACCCGTTTCTCCATCCGTTAGTCCCCCTGTTCATCTTTAGTTTCCAACTTATGCAACTTGAATTCCATAGTTATCGCAGTCATCCCTGTCTAGCAGAAAATCTCTGCTTCTTTGACCCTCTTTTCTACATTCCTATATACGTACTAAAATCCCATCTCTAGATGAACTCTTTGCACTGTTAGAAGAAATCACATAGCATCAGGGCAACTTGGTATCATTAATGACCAACCTTAAATGGGCATACCATACTGGGTGAGTAGTCTTACCTTTGTTTCTGTGCAGCATTCTCCAACTACTTGAATCTGTTCTCTTATATACATTTCTACCCACAGGCACATTCAGCCTGTCACTTTCTGTTGATGAGCTAGCCTCAAACTTTATACTTTACTAACATCATTGGTAAATTAGTAGATCAATCATCACAGTCATCAGGGACTCCCTCCTCTTGCCAACATCAGATATACAAACGGACCTTGAATTTGTTAATAGTCATCTCTCTATAAGATTAAACTGAGTTTTTGGACTCTAAAATTTTTTGCTCACCTTGGGTAATTTTGAAAGGGATACACTGAGACATCATGGTCTTCCATCCACTAAAATATGAGCTCCATGAAGGCAGGGATTTTGGCATTTTTTGTTTACTTCTATATCCCCAGCACCTGGAACAGTGCCTGGCATACACAAATATTCAATCAATATCTGTTGTGTGAATGAACAATAGGTTTGTTGTTAGCTCATTAAAGATACAAAGAGTATCTTTATAACTAGGCTGAGGAGAATAATAGTCTTCTACCTTTGTACTACGTTTTTCAAAACTGTTTTTCTGGATCCCTTATCAACTTTATTTTGTAATAATCAGGAATCAGGTATCCTAAGGGTTTTATCTAGTTTTGCTAATGACTTGCTCTACTAAATTGTAGGCATGCTCTGCTTAGTGTCTTTCTATTGGGGGTGAAGCTAGATGATTCCAGTTGTAAATGATTCATGGTAAATGGGATTAGGGGTGGAACAACTATAGACCAGTGATGCCAAGGGCCAGCTGAGCATCAGATTCACCTGTGTAAAAAGTTACAGGTGAAGCACTACACGTAGAAAGGACCAACCAGTATCAGCCATTCCAAAAACATACCAAAAGGTAAAGAGCATCACCATAATGAAGACTCTACATCAACTAATGGGCAAAACAGCCAGCTAGCATTAAATGGCAGTATCAAACTCGCATATATCAATATTAATCCTAAATTTCAATGGCCTAAATGCCCCAATCAAAAGACACAGACAGGCAAATTGGATAAGAAGCTAAAATCTATCGGTATGCTGTATCTAGACCCATCTCACATGCAAGGATACACAAAGACTCAAAACAGAGGGATGGAGGAAGACATACCAACCAAATGGAGGGAAAAAAAAAAAACAAAACAGAAGCCAAAATTTTTGTCTCTGATAAAACAAACTTTAAAGCAACAAAGACCATAAGAAACAAAGAGAGACATTACATGGTAGTGAAAGGATCAATGCAGCAAGAAGAGCTAACGATCCTAAATATTTACGCACCCAATGCAGGAACACCCAGATACATAAGGCAGGTTCTTAATGACTTACAAGGAGACTTGGACTCCACACAGTAATAGTGAGAGACTTATCATTATACTGTCAATATTGGACAGATCAATGAGATAGAAAATTAACAAGGATATCCAGGACTTGAACTCAGAGCTGGAACAAGTAAACTTAACAATTATTTACAGAACTCTCCACCCCAAATCCACAAAACATACATTTTTCTCAGTATCACATTACACCTATTTTAAAAGTGACCACATAATTGGAAGTAAATCACTCCTCAGCAATTGCATAG
>CAUYLG010030341.1:0-55120 GCA_963573385.1 Cacajao melanocephalus | reverse complement strand
AATAATGTCATCTGCAAATATAGATAATTTGACTTCCTCTTTTCCTAATTGAATACCCATTATTTCTTTTCCTTTCCTGATTGCTTTGGCTAGAACTTCCAATACTATATTGAATAGGAGTGGTGAGAGAGGGCATCCTTGTCTAGTGCCAGATTTCAAAGGGAATGCTTCCAGTTTTTGCCCATTCAGTATGATATTGGCTTTGGGTTTGTCATAAATAGCTTTTATTATTTTGAGATACATTCCATCTATACCTAGTTTATTGAGAGTTTTTAGCATAAAGGGCTGTTGAATTTTGTTGAAGGCCTTCTTTGCATCTATTGAGATGATCATGTGTTTTTTGTCTTTGGTTCTGTTTATGTTGTGAATTATGTTTATAGACTTGCGTATGTTGAACCAGCCTTGCATCCCTGGGATGAAGCCTCCTTGATCGTGATGGATAAGCTTTTTGATGTGCTGTTGCAATTGGTTTGCCAGTATTTTATTGCAGATTTTTGCATCTATATTCATCATGGATATTGGCCTGAAGTATTCTTTTCTTGTTGAGTCTCTGCCGTATTTTGGTATCTGAAAGATGTTGGTCTCATAAAATGATTGGGAAGGATTCCCTGTTTTTGGATTGTTTAGAATAGTTTCAGAAGGAGTGGTACCAGTTTCTCTTTGTATGTTGGTAGAATTCGGCTGTGAACCCATCTGGACCTGGACTTTTTTTCGTTGATAGGCTGTTAATTGCTGCCTCAATTTCAGCCCTTGTTATTGGTCTATTCAGGGTTTCAACTTCTTCCTGGTTAAGGCTTGGGAGGGTGCAAGTGTCCCGGAATTTATCAATTTCTTCCAGGTTTACTGGTTTATGTGCATAGAGTTGTTTGTAGTAATCTCTGATGGTGGTTGTATTTCTGTGGAATCGGTGGTGATATCCCCTTTATCGTTTTTTATTGCATTGATTTGATTCTTCTCTCTTTTCTTTTTTATTAATCTGGCTAGTGGCCTATTTTGTTGATCTTTTCAAAAAACCAGCTCCTGGATTTATTGATTTTTTTGAAGGGTTTTTTGTGTCTCTATCTCCTTCAGTTCTGCTCTGATCTTAGTTATTTCTCGTCTTCTGCTAGCTTTTGAGTTCTTTTGATCTTGCTCCTCTGGCTCTTTCAATTTTGATGATAGGGTGTCGATTTTAGATCTTTCCTTGCTTCTCATGTGGGCATTTATTGCTATAAATTTCCCTCTAGACACTGCTTTGAATGTGTCCCAGAGATTCTGGTACATTGTGTCTTCATTCTCATTGGTTTCAAAGAACATGTTTATTTCTGCCTTCATTTCATTGTTTATCCAGTCAACATTCAAGAGCCACTTGTTCAGTTTCCATGAAGCTGTGTGGTTCTGAGTTAGTTTCTTAATTCTGAGATCTAATTTGATTGTCCTGTGGTCTGAGAGACTGTTTGTTATGATTTCTGTTCTTTTGCATTTGCTGAGGAATGATTTACTTCCAATTATGTGGTCATTTTTAGAGTAGGTGTGATGTGGTGCTGAGAAGCATGTATATTCTGTGGATTTGGGGTGGAGAGTTCTATAGATGTCTATTAGATTTGCTTGGTCCAAATCTGAGTTCAAGTCCTGGATATCCTTGTTAATTTTATGTCTCGTTGATCTGTCTAATATTGACAGTGGAGTATTAAAGTCTCCCACTATTATTGTGTGGGAGTCTAAGTCTCCTTTTAGGTCGTTAACAACTTGCTTTATATATCTGGGTGCTCCTGTATTGGGCACCTATATATTTAGGATCATTAACTCTCCTTGTTGCATTGATCCTTTCACCATTATGTAATGCCCTTCTTTGTCTCTTTTGATCTTTGTTGCTTTAAAGTCTATTTTATCAGAGACTAAGATTGCAACTTCTGCTTTTTTTTGCTCTCCATTTGCTTGGTAGATCTTCCTCCATCCCTTTATTTTGAGCCTATGTGTGTCCTTGCATGTGAGATGGATTTCCTGGATACAGCACACTGATGGGTTTTGACTGTTTATCCAATTTGCCAGTCTGTGTCTTTTGATTGGGGCATTTAGCCATTTACATTTAAGGTTAATATTGTTATGTGTGAATATCATCCTGCCATTTTGACATTAGCTGGTTATTTTGCCTGTTAGTTGATGCAATTTCTTCATTCTGTCGATGGTCTTTACCATTTGGTATGTTTCTGGAGTGGCTGGTACTGGTTGTTCCCTTCTATGTTTAGTGCTTCTTTCAGAAGCTCTTGTAAGGCAGATCTGGTGGTGACAAAATCTCTCAGCAATTGCTTGTTCGTAAAGGATTTTATTTCTCCTTCACTTATGAAGCTTAGTTTGGCTGGATATGAAATTCTAGTTTGAAAGTTCTTTTCTTTAAGGATGTTGAATATTGGCCCCCACTCTCTTCTGGCTTGTAGGGTTTCTGCTAAGAGATCGCTGTGAATCTGATGGGCTTCCCTTAGTGGGTAACCTGACCTTTCTCTCTGGCTGCCCTTAGCATTCATTTCAACCCTGGTGAATCTAGTGATTATGTGCCTTGGGGTTGCTCTTCTTGAGGAGTATCTTTGTGGTGTTCTCTGTATTTCCTGGACTTGAATGTTGGCCTGCCTTGCTAGGTTGGGGAAGTTCCCCTCGACAGTATCCTGAAGAGTGTTTTCCAGCTTGGATTCATTCTCTCCATCACATTCAGGTACACCTATCAAACGTAGATTAGGTCTTTTCACATAATCCCATATTTCTTGGAAGCTTTGTTCATTTCTTTTTGCTCTTTTTTCTCTAATCTTGCCTTCTTGTTTTATTTCATTGAGTTGATCTTCAATCTCTGATATCCTTTCTTCTACTTGGTTGATTCAGCTATTGAAACTGGCGAATGCTTCACGAAGTTCTCTTGCTGTGTTTTTCAGCTCCATCAGGTCATTTATATTCTTCTCTAGGCTGTTTATTCTCGTTAGCATTGTGTCTAACCTTTTTCAGGTTCTCAGTTTCTTTGCATTGGGTTAGAACATGTTCTTTTAGCTCAGAGAAGTCTGTTATTACCCACCTTCTGAAGCCTGTTTCTGTCAATTCATCAGACTCATTCTCTATGCAGCTTTGTTCCCTTCCAGATGTGGAGCTGTGATCCCTTGGAGGAGAAGAGACATTCTGGTTTTTGGTGTTTTCATCCTTTTTGTGTTGGTTTCTTCCCATCTTTGTGGATTTATCTACCTGTGGTCTTTGTAGTTGGTGACTTTCATATGGGGTCTCTGAGTGGACGTCCTTTTTGTTGATGCTGAAGTTACTTCTTTCTGTTTTTTAGTTTTCCTTTTAACGGTCAGGCCCCTCTGCTTTAGGCCTGCTGGAGGTCCACTCCAGTTCCTCCTTGCTTGGGAATCACCCGCGGGGGCTGCAGGACACTAAGGGTTGCTGTCAGTTTCTTCTTCTGTTATCTTGTCCAAGAAGGGTACCCGCCAGATGTCAGCCTGAGTTCTCCTTTATGAGTGCCTCTTTGGATATACAGGGGTCAGGGAGCTGCTTGAGGAGACAGTCTGTCCCTTATAGGAGTTCAAGTGCTGAGCTGGTAGCTCCATTTTTCCATTTAGAGCTTCTGGGCAGGTATGTTTAAGCCCGCTGCAGCAGAACTCATAAGCACCTTTTTCCCCAGGTGCTCTGACTGGGAAGGTGGGGCTTTATTTATAAGTTTCTGACATACTGTTGCCTTTTTTCAGAGATGCCCTTTTCAGCGAGGAGGTAGCCTAATCACAGTCTGCCAACAGAGGCGTTACTGAGCTGATGGGGGCTCTACCCAACTACTGTGTGAACTTCCTGTTAGAACTGCCTTGGTAATGGTGGACTGCCTCAGTAAAGGCAGATTGCCTAGGTAATGGAGGACTGCCTCCTAATGGTGGACTGCCTCAATGGCTGACACCCTTCCCCCGACCAAGCTGGACTGTCCCGGGTCCAGCTGCACTTGCTGCGAAACTCTCAGTCTAGAGCATTTCAGATTGCTGGTCTTTGTGGGGGGTGGGACCCACTGAGTCAGATCACCTGGCTCCCTGTTTCAGCCCCCTTTTTTTCAATTGAATGGGTGGCTCTGTCTCCCAGGCATTCTAGGTGCCTATTGAAACGGCCGCTGGGATTTGTGCAAGTTTTTGTGTAGAGACCTGCAGCGACGGCTAAAACAGCTGTGCTGGAAACTTGTGGCACTTTTCAGCCTGGGAATCTCCTGGTCTGTGGGCAGTAAAAACTCATTTGGAAATGCGGTGATCACTCACCCTCTGCATTCTTCTCGCTGGGAACTGCACTCCAGAGCTGTTCCTATTCAGCCATCTTGAAAGTATAGTCCTCGTTAGTATCTTAAAGAGGCTTCTCTTTTACAAACAGGAGTATTTGCTGGTCAGTGCCCAGATTTTTTTTTCTTTTGATGTACATTTAAAAAGTAAAAGAAATATTCTTAGAAAGACATCTGTGCCTGGGGTGACTCACATTTGATCAATCCCTGTGAACTGAGCTTTTCAGGGGATGTGCAATTATTTGCTCAGTTAGGCTTAAACTTTTTATTTATCTAATCACCCCCCTGTAATGCTTTAATCTGAACTTCCAAGGCCTATTTTTCAACCACTTTAGCTACATATTTTAAGTCTTATAGTCTAACCAACCCTAGCCCATAAAACATGCAATGTCCTGTTTAATGCATCCTATTAGGAAATCAGCTGCCACATGAATTTTGTAATCTCCCACTTTGTGACTGGGTGAGCTGTTTGGAAGTGTCATTAATGTCATTATTCCAGGAGAGAGAGAGAGAGAGCCAGCAGCCGAGTGCATCCTCTGTATCCCGGCTGGCTTCTCCATGCTAGCATTTGCTGAGTGACTCAGAGGTGAATCATCGGTTTCTGCAGGTGTACGCTTGGGAGTTCTGGAAGTCTTCCACATCCCAGTGGGAGCAAATGTTTACCTCATTAATTCATGGGGTTACTCAGTAGTTCTAGCCAACTTAATTTGACTGTATAATAGTTAAAAATACGTGTGTGTGTGTGTGTGTGTGTGTGTGTGTATTTACTTATATCTCAGGAGTGTGCTACAGATTACATTTAAAAGCAAAACCTGTCATTGAGCAATTAGAAAATGTTGTGTGTATTTGAAATATTTAGAAAGAAGAACAATTTCTATGTATGTCATTTTACTGTAACACGCACACTTGGTAATGACATTCCTCACTTTTCTCTCTCTGCCTGGGCCGATGTGGGGGACTGAGGTCATTACAGGTGGTGAATTAGCCAACTCTAATTCCCTTCTCAGCCTTGCAGCTTATTTAGTTGAATGCTGTCAGAAACTTTAGCTCTTCAGAGACTTTTTTCTTTTTAAAGGACACTCAATTTTTGGTTGTAAAAACAAAACAAAAGTAAATATATTTCTTCACTTTATTCATCTCTGAACAAATCTTGCTTGAAGATAACAGCCATTAATTAAATAAATAAATTATAAGATTTAAGAATATCACAATATAGTTACAGTATCAATTTGCTGAAAATTAATGGTCATTAATCAATACCTATCATGCAATAGCTAAGATTTGATTTCCTCGTATGTTCTAGCACAATTTAAAATGCTTTACGAATACTAATTTACTTAATGATCATAACGCCCTGCAACATTGGTGTTCTTTTTTTTTTTTTTAATTTTTATTGTATTTTAGGTTTTGGGGTACATGTGAAGAACATGCAAGATTGTTGCATAGGTACACACGTGGCAAATCACACTGCCACGTGTGTACCTATGCAACAATCTTGCATGTTCTTCACATGTACCCCAAAACCTAAAATATTGTCTCCACTTTACAGATGAGAAACTCCAGGCAGAGACAGGTTAGGCCGCTTGCCTGAGGTCACACACAGATAATAAATGACGAAACCAGAATTTAAATCTAGACAATCAGACCTCAGAACCTGAATTATAAAACACTATGTTATTAGGGTCTAATGACAAATTTTGAAGCAAACACAGCAGAATCTATGCATGTAAATGAATCCAGTGCATTCTAAAGTAGCCACCTGTGTGTGCTCTATACTTATTTCAAATGTTGCCATGGCTTAACACTTCCAGAACTCTCTCTTTTCTTTCATTTCTAAAAAAAGTTCTTGTGGAAACTATGCCTTGTTGGTCTAAATAGCACCAGTAAAAGGTTCACTCTTTGAGGTTGAATTTGATTTTTGGAAATAGTTGAAAGTGATTCAAAACTCAGGTTAGTGAAGAGAGGAAGAATCAAGTTTGGTAAGATCGCTATAAGTTAAACTGTCTCTAAGTATAATTTTCAAACAGGGATTCTAGAATTCCAAAAATATTTTGTGTAATGGCAGCATCATTAAAATAAATGTAAAAGCCTGTAAAGGTCATTCTGAAGAGCATTAGAAAGACAGAGAACAGTAGCACAGATGTTTCTGCTGCAGTGATTCATCCTCTAAACATATGAAACCATCCTATTAGGTCACAATTCAATAGATGCTATTTGACTACCTGACCTGCCAGAAGCCCCTTTCGATTCTTCTGTATCCAAATTTATATAGGGGACATTATCAGTCAAGACCCTGGTGAGAGTGACCCAAAATGGGTAATTGAGGAGAGTTAAATAAAGAAACCGTGTACAGGGTTATAAGCAGGGTTTGCGGAAACCAATGACAGAAAGTGCAGATGCCTTGATGGGCAGCAATGGAGGCACCACCAGTGCCCTCAGCCTGAAGGGGCAAGAAGAGGAGCAGGGGCAAGAACCAGGGAGGGTAGCTGCTGTGAACAGGGCTGCATGCAAAGGTCCACGTTGGGGGAGGCAGCCAGCCTGTGTCACCCAAACATGGGGGGAGCCCAGCTCAGAGCAAATACCCCATCTCACTCTCCTCCTGCCCTCTGAACTCCTGCTACTGCCCCACACACCAAACCCAACAAGAACCCACAGCAAAGAGACTGCCTTTGTCACTTGCCACAGAGATGACCTTTTGGGGGCACACGGTGGGGTCAAGCCTGCCTTCTTTCTGGTTCCCACCTTTCCTAGAGGAGAGGAAGTGACACGTAGCAAAGACACTTCATATACAAATGATTTTCTGGTTTCCAAACTGGCCTGGGAAAGGGAGGAGAGGAAGAATCTGACATTTATTGACATTATTTACGTTGATTGAGTACTTGCTGTGTACTCAATGTAACAGGTGTTTTACTGATGTTAAAAATGACAACTCATTGTGTGAAGAGAATTTCACTTCTGTGGTTTCTCTCTCCTCAGAATTACATTCTAATTATGAGAAAAACATCAGATAAATCTTATCTCTATTGAGGGGCACTCTATAAAATATCTGAACAGTATTCCTCAAAACCGTTAAGACCTTCCAAAATAAAGAATACCTAAAAATTATCACAGCCAATAGGAGCCTAAGGAGACGTGACCAACATGACCAACAAATGTAATATGGTGTCCCAGATGGGATCCTGGAAAAGAAAAAAGGCATTCGATAAAAACTATGGAAATCTGGGGTGGGAGCAGTGGCTCACCTCTGTAATCCCAACACTCTGGGAGGCTGAGGCGGGTGGATCACTTGAGGTTGGGAGTTCAAGACCAGTCTGACCAACATGGAGAAACCCCGTCTCTACTAAAAATGCAGAATTAGCTGGGTGTGGTGGCACATGCCTGTAATCCCAGCTACTAGGGAGGCTGAGGCAGGAGAATTGCTTCACCCAGGAGGTGGAGGTTGTGATGAGCTGAGATCGTGCCATTGCACTCCAGCCTGGACAACAAGAGCAAAACTTCATCTCAATAATAATAATAATAGTAAAATAAAAACCATGGAAATTTGAATAAAGCGTGGGCTTTAGTTAATAACAATGTATCAGTATCGGCTGATTGATTGTGACAAGTGTATGTAGTAATGTAAGGCGCTAATAACAGGGGAGGCAGTGTGGGGTGCATGGAAACTGTTATCTTTGCAGTATTTCTGTACATCTAAAACTACTCTAAAATAAAAATTTAATTTAGAAAATAAAAGTCTAGTGCTTCACTTTGCTTGGAGAATAAGAATAAAGCAAAGGAGGAAAAGGACTCCTCCGTCATGCTTCCTTCACGCCATCGCTCTGCGGTAACGCCAGCCAGCACTGTGCTGGTCAGGAGGTCCTGCCATTGCTTCACCTGGCACTTACGCAAACTGTCTAAACATTCTCCTCTTACCACGTGAGGCGTTAAGTTGAATTACTAAACTTTAAATGTTCTGAGGTCTCAGGGCATCAGACAATAATCATTTAATATGAGGACACCATTAATATCGCTCTTACAAAATCAACTCCTACTCTTTTAAAAGCAACAATATGCTGGGTGCAGTGGCTCACACCTGTACCCAGCATTTTGAGAGGCCAAGGTGGGTGAATCACTTGAGGTCAGGAGTTCAAGACCAGCCTGGCCAACCTGGTGAACCCTGGTCTCTACTAAAAATAGAAAAAAATAGCTGGGTGTGGTGCGGGTACCTGTAATCCCAGCTACTTGGGTGGCTGAGGCAGGAGAATCGCTTGAACCTGGGAGGCAGAGGTTGCAGTGAGCCGAGATAGCACCACTGCACTCCAGCCTGGGTGACAAAGTGAGACTCCGCCTCAAAAACAACAACAACAACAACAAAATATGACTAGTAAAAATAAAATAAGGGCACTTAAGTATTTTAGCAATGAAAAATTAACATTATTCTGATTTAACAATAGAAATAATAAATTCTACTCCTAAAGTCAGTTTTTCCCAGTGAACATTTATCAGAAGAATGTTGTTTTATAAATAAGCTGTCTTCTAGTGACGTCAACCCCTGCTGTCTCTAACATACATATGAAAATGTGTGTGCATCATTATATACCATATCATGAATCATATACAGTACTATCTATGGGACGCGTAAATATGGGGTATCAGAGAATCACCTGTTGCTGGGTAGGCTGCTGGTCCACCATCACAGCCCCGGAAGTCCTAGGATGGGGCCTTATGTTTATGTTTTACTTTGTGTCGAGACTGGGTCTTTCCTAGGGGCATGAGAGATATGGAGGGTTCCAAAGCTGAGGGAGCGCCTTGTCACCCATTGTGTGTGTCTGTGCAGAGCAAAGTCTCTGACACGGACGGGCTGCCCTGGCAACGCCTGCTCAGGCCCTCTTAGCTCAGCTCACTCCCAGCCTGGAATTTCTCCCCTCTTACTAGCATCCTCCCAAACCTGCCACTCTGCTCCATCTCCTGGCACCCGTGTGTGTCCGGTGGAGGCCACAGGAAGGGAGAGTGTATCCCCGGCCATGAGTCTCCTCCTTCTTTCTGAGGAGCAGAAGGTAGTAAAGGAGTGAAGAGGAGCCATGGGGGAAGTGGAAGTGTGAGAACCTTGCCGTCTGCCGGACTGGGTGTGGGTGCTGCCTCTGTCCCCAGCTTCTGTGTATCCTTAGGCACATCCCTTCATGTCTGCTTTCTCATCTTAGAAGGAAGGATGTGAACCAGGGCTAACTCTGTAAAGTGCCCGGCACATGATGGGAGTTCAGGGAATGGCAGCGAGTGCTCGCAGCTGAAGACCCGGCTTCTTCTGGTATGAGTCCCTGAGAACTGTTATTTTTCTTTCTATAACTCTGACCAGTCATTTGCCACAGATTAACTAATAGCACTTCTCAGTTAGGTACTTAGCATTTTATTTTCCTCTGGCTTCTTTCCCTTAATAGACTGGATCTGAGGATTCCTTGAATGCCATGCAGTTGTCTAGAAGGGATGCACATGGGGTGTGCCAGGTAATATTTGTCTAATGATTGAATTAATGAACCTCTAGAAGGCGATTCCACAGCACAGGTACCTACGAATGCAAAAGTGTGTATGTGTATGTGGGGATGCACGTAGACTTCTATCTGTGCCGTCCTTCTGTGCACACACACATCTGTACTCAACAAACACATTGTTATGAGAAGCAACATAAGCATATTCGTGACTCAGTTAGCGGGAGCTGCAAGTCCTATGGATTTCAGTGGTTCTTTGCGCAACTTTAATTCTTTAAATGCGTGAATGAATGAAGGCTGAATTGGTATGATTGTGCTGGAGAGCCTCTGAAATTGAATATTAAAGCATTCTACAAAACAGTGCCAAAGAACAGCTACATATATCCATGAACAAATTTCCCACAATAAGCGGGCTTTTGAAGTTTTTAGGAAAACATTGTTTCCAGTGCCTACTTCAAACATAAAAGTGAAGAGATGCCAGATTCTGAAGTACCCTTCCTACTTCCATTCATGGAAATTCAATTCTGTCAAGATAATGCTATTCTAATTGCTCACCAAAAATAATGGCCACATCGTATTTATTATTAGTTCTTTTGAATTCTAAAGAATCCATTCTGAAACGTTAGGTTCATATTACTTTTCCCGGCCTAGACCTGATCAGCATTTTTCTTCTTCAGTTTTAGAACGTTCTCTCCGGCTGTGACAAGGAGGTACACGTGAAGTATGTCTCCAACCAGCCCCATTTGTCCAGAAACTTCAATAAAAGAAGAGTAACGTGAAAAGGCATGGATATAGAACTATGTGGTCAAAAACAAAAACAAAACAAAACACAGCTTTGTACCAAAACCTGGCTTTACATTTACAAACTGCGGAACCCTGGGAAAGCTACTTAACATCTGTCTTTGTTTCTCGTTGGTGAACTGTGGGGGGAAAATCCACCTCACATGAGGTCATTGAGCATTTTAAATAAGATGATTAACAGAAATTAGCTTCAACGTCTCAGAAAGCGTTTTTTAATGAGGTTTTTTTTTTGTTTTCATATATTTAGGCAGGGACTTATAATACAACAAGTTTTCTTTATATGAAGTGAAATTAGACAATGGTCCTACCCTCAGAATGCTTGCTTGGCAGAGAAGACGAGGTGTCAAGTAGAAAGTGAAGGGTGCTGAGCAACTGATGTAAATAAAGGGGTGACAGGAGAAAAGGGAGGACCATTGTCTCTCTTGGATGGCTCCATCGAGGGTACTGCTGGGGGAGGCACCATTTGAGTCAGGCCTGGAAATGTGGTAGAGAAAAGTGCTGCTGGCAGAGGAGAAAACAAACACAAAGGCACAGAGGAGAGAGGGAGGTGTGTGTGGCAAACACTTACATCACACTTCACAGCCTTCAAAGGGCTTTTGCACTCTCTCATTTATTCTGCACAACAGTCGGTTGAAGAGGACAAGGGAGACAGTGGGTGTACCCAACACAGGTAATGATCAGTGTTTTAGATGATGGATAAGCTAATACCCTGATCTGATCCCTACACATTAGATGCATGGAAACATCACTACGATACATACATCACTGTGCATCGTATTATGCATTCATATGTATAATTAGTATGTGTCAATTTAAAAAATAAAATTTAAATTATAAAAAGAGGACAAGCCAGAGATTTCCTGGCTGCTTCCACGGGGGTGCAGAGAAGCGAAGGGACTCACCCAGGCTAGGGACTGTTCCAGGACAGGATGCGGCTACTGGCGGAACTGAGGTCTGACTCCAAGTCCTCTGGTAAAAACTCCCTCTCTGCATAGAGAAATGGCCCCACGGAAATCAGGCAGGGATTGTTTATTGATGACCAGTGGCTTGGATGGGGGGAAATGGTGAACTTCTTGCTTCTGAGAGGGCAACATTCCATGAGAGTCTGTGGGTACCTGGAAGGACCTTAAGAGCACTGGGTACCAAGAGTGGACTCCAAGGCACCAGCTGTGAATGATACAGGACTATGTGAGGCCAGGGACCCCACCGGGCGGGAAGCCAACAATAAGAAGGGTTCGCATCCGGGAGCCTGACTCTGCGAGGCACTGTGCTCTGTGCATTGCGGATGACACTCCCCACTCCTTTGCGGAGGGAGTGTTATTTGGAACTTCCTTGCCCCCCTCCCTCCCTCCCCTCTGCCCCATAACCAGAGTGAATTTGGAAAAGGGATGCTTATGGCAGCATTCTCTTTCTCATTCCAGGGAGTGATGAGTCACGAACCACAGTGTGGCATGAGAAGGACTCCTGTGACTTCTCAGTGGATGAAGAGGCAGAAGAAGGAAAAAAAGCACTCTGTGTTCCTTGAACAAACACTCTTCTTTTTCTGGTATGAACAAGTATCCAGAGAGGTGAAACGGAAAACTCCATGCACCAGACCCAGACTCTAACCCATACTCTGTACTTAGCACTTAAGGAGCTGCATGAGTTTGGTGATTGAAATTCACAGCCACCCTGAATTTCAAGTTCCTTATTCATAAGAAGGGGGGCTGGGCCAGAGCTTCACCAAAATCCATCCACAAGGAGCTCTGGCAATGGAGGCTTTGGTTTGCTGCTCGGCTCTGCTGCCAGGATGCCACACATTCATTTTGGAGTCTCAGGTTAGCCATCAGCTCAGCAGTGTAACAATAACTCAACCAGTATGATAGGCCTAGGCTACCCAGATTAGGAGGTGCATGCCTTGCTCTGAAGCCTGCAGAACTGGACAGCTGTCTGCAGAGCCGCGGGACACGGCTCTGAGATGCAAAGTGAGAGAAAGTGGTGGCCTCTGTGGTCAGTGGGGTGAGGTGGAGGAATAACTGTGGAGATTTATTGTGAAGTGTAGTTTTTCTAAAAGCTCATTTCATATTAAATTATAAAAGCCTCATGGAAAAGCGATTACAGGCTCTTTCTGCAGTAAGAAAATAGCCCCCAGGGCAAAGAAACACTAAGGGTTAGTACATCTAAAAATATCTTATTTTTCTGTGGCTTGATTGAAACCGGTGGAGGTGTGCTGGCATTTGACTTGGGGAGGTCGTACCTTTTCTTCTTCTTCCTCTAATACTATTTGGCAGCTTTTCACTCTATCTTGCCACAGATCTTTGCCAAAACTTGAATTTACTTCCGTCAGATTAACTGTCTCCAAAAACAAACTGGCATTTCTCTAAGGGCACCGATGAAAAGGATCAGCCTGAGTGACACCCCTAAATGGCTGGATGTTCTCACAAGGCTAGAAGATCAGAACTGGAAAAGCAGCAGCAGCTGAGTTTAGTCACACGGCAGCTCAGGCATTTGGACGGTGAGAGGGGCTGCTGTTTCCCCGTGTTGCGTTTAGAAACGACGGGTGAATTATGATTTTTGAATACACATCCCTCAAAAACCTGGCAGAAGAAATTCTTTCAAATCTCTCAACCTCTGTTTTGTTCTGGGTCCCAGCCCTTCTGCTCTTTGTTTATGTTAAATATCACCTTCAATAATTTTACCGATCAAATGATGTTGGCTTCCCCAAAGCTCCAAGGAAACAGAGGGTCTCTTCCGTGGCAGAGCTGAATGCATATGGAATTTGAATGAGCCAGCTATGCATGTGCCAAAGAACTTCCTCTCTTTAACATTCCAGTAGATGGAGAGGAGAGTCCAAGAAAGGCGGAAAGTGAGAAAAGATGAGAGACACTTTTGTCCAATTCTTCCCTCCCTCTTATGTCTTATATTTTTCTTAAACACAAAGAAAAACAACTATTGGGAAAATAATTTCGACCCTGAATCTTCTTCTTCTTCTTGAGGGAGAAGAAGACTCAGGGTCGAAATTATTTTCCCAATAAGTATGTTTCTTTGTGTTTGTTTGTTTATTAATTTTCTTTTAAATGTCCATTTATTGAAGAAGAAAATAAGGAGGGGACAGGGAAGAAAGAAACAAGGTTGCTAATTTACTTAACAGGTTACAAATATGAATGCCTCACAGACTCATTTAGATGAGATAACACTTCAGGAGTTGAAATGTGAGTCCTGAATACTCTCTAGCTGTGAATTTCTCCTTCTCCCTCCTTCTCACAACAGTCTGTCTCCTTCAGTGTCACCATGCCTTGAATACAGGGGCTCTCTGGCAAAACTGGGGAAAAACTAGGCTAAATTCTCTAATCCTGTATTGAAGCCATCTAATAGTGGAGGGTGAAATAATTATTATTGCTTATTTTTTAAGAAGTTTTACTACTTGACCTGAGAAGATGTACCATCAATAAATAATGTTTTAATTCATCTGAGAAAAAATATTTTTGCTGTAGAAGTATGTAAGCCAATTGCTATATTTACTGAAAGTTTTTCATTCCCCAAATCCAAATTTCTCTGAGTTAGACACTGATGGGGCTTATCTAAGCATTGTTGTATTACATTTTTATTTTATATCACTTGTCACTTTTGTTGCTGGAAATGAAATCATCGTCACTTCTCTGGATAAGTTATCTGGATGAGTCAGAAATCAACCGGCCTCAAGCCTATCAAGTTACCTTGCCTCCTTCCGTTCTCTCTGTACCGGTGAAAGTGGGGTTAGCCCGTGGATCGCTGGGTACTCCTCCGGTGGCCTCAGATGTGATATAAATATCCCACCAGAATGAGGTTGTTCATAAAGACGTGGTATAAACTGAAGTGAATTTAAAAATATCTCTTAGTTCTCACTGATGGTCACCTCAGTAGAATTCCCTTAGTGCATTAGATTGACAACCACTGGTGGCATGCTATTCCTGGGACTTTATACATATTTTCAGATCCAGCCCTTGAAACCAGGGGTGGCCAGACTTCTTTGATCATACGCCCCAACAATTTCACAACGTGGAACATGTATCCACAAAATATGCATACTCATTGTTTGTTATGTATATTTTCTGCACTACCACTATAGTACATACATTATAAAATGTGTACAAAACAGGGATTTAAAAAGAATCTGATACATATAAAACAAATTTTATTTTAAATAATAAATTAGAATAATATTTTGCTTATAATTATTTATAATAATATTCTGCCTTCAAAAATATAACAATATTTTAACAACATAACATTTTAACAAGAACAATTGAGTATGCTTCATGTTTTTCGAACATCCTGACTAATCAGTTTTTAATAGGATCTAAGTTCACTTTGTTTTTACGCTCGCTGTTAATGATATCAAAGCTTAAACATAGCGTCATTATCCATAGCTTAGTGTGGCTATTTCAGTAGCAGACGTGCTGCCTTTGCCATTTCCTCGTTCATTGGTATTCACATTATTATTATTAATTTCGATATGTGGTTTTACCATAGGGATCTTTGTAAGCCACTCATTCAGTTTGTGAGGGATACTTTAGTTACACCAGGTAATATAATCCATAATTCCTATTAGCCAAACACAGGAAAACCACAATGCCTTGCAATATGGTGAAAGTAGCCTAACGGGTGAGGGTGCCCTGTCACCTCCTGTGATGCGATCTGCCTTCCCTCCCTCACTGTCCTTCTTGGGCTGTGTGAAACATGTGGTCATCTGACATATGGAACAAGTGATGGCCCCAGGTCAATCCATCCATGGAACATTGAAGTCGACAGAGTTGTATATAAATAAATGTAAATATGTATAAAATTATAATGCATAACATGCACACGTGTGTGTGTGTGTGTGTGTGTGTCTGTGTATGTGTGTAGTATTTCACCCACTAGAGTGAGCGTTCTTGATTTTGGAGGCCAATTCTCTAGACTACATAATAAAATATATACTGTCATCTTCATTTAACTGACAAGGAAAAAGAAACAAAGTTTCGGAGGGTTACAATTAGTAACTCTCATTTTTGCAGTTGATCTTTTCTCCTAGGCTGCCAGAAAAAAATGAAATAAAAACACAGTAGTGGCCGGGTGCAGTGGCTCACATCTGTAATCCCAGCACTTTGGGAGGCCAAGGCAGGCTGATCCCAAGGTCAGGAGTTCGAGACCATCCTGGCTAAAATGGCGAAACCTCGTCTCTACTAAAAATACAAAAAATTAGCTGGGCGTGGTGGTGTGTGCCTGTAATCCCAGCTACTTGGGAGGCTGAGGCAAGAGAACCACTTGAACCTGGGAGGTTGCAGGAGTAGCCTGTAATCCCAGCTACTTGGGAGGCGGAGGTTGCAGTGAGCTGAAATCGCGCCACTGCACTCTAGCCTGGCGACAGAGCAAGACTCCATCTCAAAAAACAGAACAAAACAACAACAAAAAAAACACAGTAGTTTGTTCACCACTGTTTTTGCTTTATTTTTAAATCTCATTCTTTAAAACTGTTGTTGTAGGTTGAAAAGACATTTTCATTTAGTGGGATATGGAGGCAAAAAGCTTATGAACCCGTTACTAACAGTGATTACTAAATCCCAGTGATAGGATCTGTGGAGACTAAGCTAGAATCAGTCAATTGGACTCCTTTAGTCAGTAGAGCGCTGTTGCATGACGCCTCTCATCTGATGTTCTAACCATCCCCCTCTTTTTATTTCTTCCCACACACTCTTGCTTTGTACCCAGATGGTCCTGGCCAGCACACCTACCAACCGGGATAAGCCTTCTTATCGGCACCAACTCTGAATTATCATGCCTGCATGTAAAATAAGTCCAGTGAAATGGAAGAATGCTTTTAAACATCACTTGAAAATATGACTAAACTCACATGCTTCAGTTTGAATGAAGCTTTTTATATCATGAAAATAACATAGACTTATTCTATACAAAATTTGGAGAATACAGAGACAAGTGAGGAACGATCACTCATAAGTGTGTCACTCCACATAATCACTGGTAACACTGAATGTATTACCTTCTGATATTTTTCCTTTACCTAGTTGTGATCATATTGCATATGTAATTTTGTACCTTACTTTTTTGCCTCAACATAAATAAAATGAACATATTCATGTTTATAAATTCTTAACATAAATACTTCCTGAACCTAAGTTTTTGTGGCTGCGCAATAATCCATCAGGTGCATGGCAGCACACATTTACATATACAAGGATTTTGTTTTTTCTGAAATGGAATCTTGCTGTCACCCAAGCTGGAGTACAGTGACATGATCGTAGTTCAATGCAACCTCAAACTCCTGGGTTCAAGTGATCCTCCTGCCTCAGCCTCTCAAGTAGCTGAGACTACTTTGGATTCCTGAGTACTACTTGGAGTCCTACCTGGGGAGTCTGGAGTAGTACTTGGGAGTTGTCGGTATGCGCCACCAAGTCTGGCAATTTTTTTTTCTTTTTGTAGAGACGAGGTCTCACTATTGTCCAGGCTAGTCTTGATCTACTGGCCTCAAGAGATTCTTCTGCCTCAGCTTCCCCAAGAAGTGGGATTACAGGTGTGAGCCACCTTGCCAGGCCTACAAAATTCTTGAGGTAGGAAAGATAAATGCAAAATTATGTAGGCAAGCATAGTCAACTCTTAATTCCAACTCTAATGGAAATATGAACAGACTGGATAATTGGAAATAAAATAATTTTCCTGTAGAATGAATTCCTTTCTTTTGGTGACGAATTTATCTTCTGAATTTTGCTTAGACTGGGTGAAAGATGTTTTGTATTTCTCAAACACTTATCTTCATGTAGGAAAGGGAAGTGGCCTTAGCATATAGTAACTGGAAGAGGAAAACCAACTTTTAAACAATTATAGATAAGTAAATATTACTGATCATTTGTACTGTATTATTAAATTAAAATAATTTAAAAAAATTAATTACATGTACTATATTTTCATAACTCATTTTAAAGTTGCAGGTCCTTATTCTTCTAATAAGATTAGTAGTATTGATTTCTGGTATGAAAGGCTGGCCACTATTTTTTAAATAAGTTACTATAGTTGTGAAGAATATCTTTTAAAATCAGGGTGCTAACTTTTACATGAAAATTTCCATTCCTTAACAAAAGGAAGTACTGTATATAATGAAAGAAGAAATATAAAAAATATCATGAGACTATTTTCAGGTGCATGTTGTTTTATAGATAATGACCGTATAAAAAATGTGGGGTGATAATCAGCTATGGAAGGAGTATTGCTGAAATCATTCCTGTTGTCTCATATGTACCATTGCCAATCAAGGTAAGGTAATAATTATTTGAAATCAAATAAATGGAAAAAATTTAAGAAGTGTTTCTATATAATTATATATATAATGTGTATATATAGTGAATGAGTTTATACACACCCACATATACACACAAACTATCTTGTATATTTAATGTATATGAACCAAATTGATTAGCTACATATGTGAAAATAAAAATCTTTTTAAAAACTCTAAAAGTTTAGTCAACTGACTATCTAGTACTATTTAAATAAAAGGGTTTGGCTGATTCCCATCCATTTGTTTTAATTTTCCAGAAAAGAAAGATTACAAATGATTCTGGATTTTGAATGAAACCATTCCCTCTTCAAGAACAAAACATTTGAAGATCTAAGATTCTGTGTGGCTGCTGAAGTGGTTAAGCCATTTCAAGCTGTGGTCTGTACAGTGCCACTGAAAGCAGTGGGGAAAGGTGGAAAATTTTGTCAACTTAGTGTTAATTTGGTGCTTTTCCTCCTTTTTCTGTCCCCCGTCTTTTTCTTTGTTGTTTCTTCCCTTTCTTTCTCTCTTTTTTCCTTCCTTTCTTTTTTTTTTTTAATTGAATTCATGACATTTCTTGGGTGCTCCAGGGTCCTGTAGTCAGATTATAGACACTATAAATTGTTCATCACTTTGTCTTCTGAAAATTTCTGAAAGCATACTTAACAGAGATTCCAAGCCATTTGAATACTTCTCACTGAATTGGTAACAAAACAATCACTTCCTAATAAAAACAAATTTTGAATTCCCAGAATGAACAGTGGCCTTGCTCCAGAATTAAAGAGAGATGAATCAGTTCTCAGGTGCTTTGGTATCTGACAAATGCGTTATGTGTAACCTTGGATTAACTTTACTGAGCCCCAGTGTCCCCATGTGTAAATCGGAAATGCTAATAATACTTCCCTCAGAGGGTTGATGCAAAGATGAAATGAAACAGCATTTGTATAGCCCTTGGCAGAGTTCCTGGCATGTAATAGGTGCTCAATAAACAATAGCTGATGCTCTTAGAATATATTATCAATTAATTAAATAAAATTAATATATCATTTCCTTATATGTGCCGTACAAACAGTACGAACTCATGATACCTGGAGTGATTGCTCAAATGTTCAGTTATGTCACTAGGTAACCAGCAGATCATTGTAGAACTCAGGACAAATACAACGTTATTTAATTCACAGGATGGCATTATTGTTGTTAGTCATTATACATAAATTACAGAAATAGGAAGACAAGCAATTATACCTGAAAAACTGGAACTTACAATAAAGACTTACTGTTTTGAAACTTATTTTGAAAATTTTAAGTTTTATGAAACACATTTTATTTGTTAACTATGATCAAGAACTAAAAAACAATCAAAGACTAAAAAAGAATCAATGAGCTATGAAAAACAAACCCACACAAACATTCACAAAACACTTTACAAAACGCTCAGGGCCCCTGCATGAAAGCATTTGAGATGTTTAATATGCTTTGAAGGCATTTTACTACCTAACAGAATTTCACTTATGTCCTTTTAAAAAAGTAAGAGTAGGCCAGGCACCGTGGCTCATGCCTATAATCCTAGCACTTTGGGAGGCCGAGGTGGGCGGATCACCTTCACCTGAGATCAGGAGTTGGAGACCAGCCTGGCCAACATGGTAAAATCCCGTCTCTACTAAAAATACAAAAAAAATTAGCCAGGTGTGGTGGCATGCACCTGTAATCCCAGCTACTCAGGAGGCTGAGGCAGAATCATTGGAACCTGGGAGGCGGAAGTTGCAGTGAGCCGAGCTCCCACCACTGCACTCCAGGCTAGGCAGCAAGAGCAAAAACTCCGTCAATAATAATTAATAATAGTAAAAGTAAGTGTAACACCTAACATATGTAACCACTTTTGAAAATCAGTGAAAAGAGCCTCATGCAAATGGACAACAGAGGTAGAATGATTCTATAGTGTAACAACTAAAGGTATAATGAGTAAAGAAAAGCTGCTGAAATTATAAGGGTATTTCACCTTCCCTCCCTCCCTCCCTCCCTCCCTCCTTCCCTTATTCCCTCCCTCCCTCTCTCTCTCTCTGTCTCTCTCTCTTTCTTTCTTTCTCTCTTTCTCTCTTTCTTTGTCTTGCTCTGTGTCCAGGCTGGAGTGCAGTGGCACGGTCTCAGCTCACTGCAACCTCTGCTTCCAGGGTTCAAGCGATTATCCTGCCTCAGCCTCTGAGTAGCTGGGACTACAGGCGCGCACCACCATGCCCGTCTTTTCTTTTGTATTTTTAGTAGAGAGAGGGTTTCACTATATTGGCCAGGATGGTCTTGATCTCTTGACCTCAGGTGATCTGCTCCCCTAGGCCTCCTAAAGTGCTAGGATTATGGGCATGAGCTACTGGGCATGGCCATATTTCACCTACCTTTCTAACTGACCTAAAAAATAAAATTAAATTTAAAAAGCCCCTCCATTGTACAACTCCAAAGTGTTATACCATGAAAAGCCAAATTTATTTGACGACTTTTGGGTAACAGCAAAACTGTCAACAAAATTCACTAAAATACCAGCCAAAGACAGTTGGAAAGCAAAGGAAGAATTGGAGCTTCCTAAATGAAAGTCTAGATTAATGTGATTAAGTTTCTTTAGAGCCATTCAAAAACATAAACTGAATCTTATTGAAAAAGAAAATCTGTTAGTCTGCATTTCATAAAGGGGACTATTCCCTCAGCCTACATGACTTTCCCACCTTTTGTTTTATGGCAGAGCTTCATGTTTTATATAGTAAATAAAGATGTGATTGGGGGTGAGGGAAGGTCAAGGCACACAGCTCTCTCTTTCTTTCCTTAAAGATCTTTTGGGGTTTCCAACCAATTCAGTGAAGGGCAAAATGAATTAATTGGTTGAAAGTGATAGAACAATTAGCACTTCAATCCAATTTTGTAGGGGTGGGGACTCCACCAAGTCTCCTGCCTTTTGTTGAAATGAATTCAATTTCGAAGTTAATTTTAAACATTAAAAGCACAACCTTGAACTTCAACAGAAATATTAACTGTTTGCAGTAGGTGCATTCTTAACTTACCCCTGATGAGTGAATGAGAGAGCTCATACAGATCTCTTCTGCCAGTTTATTTAATAGAAGAAAAGAAAACAAACAAATAAACCAAGGTGGTGGTGGCAGGGGATAGCCCACCCTCCTGCTGTTCTTAAAGGCATTTGGGAAAACCCTCCTTGGCATTCTATAAGAAACACATAGACTAGAATGCACAGGATCAAAATGAGACATGATTTACGGTAATGATTAATCTAAGGGGACATCAGCAGTCACTTTTTGTATTCCATATTGGTGTAAACATTCTAACTTTATATTTTAAAATTTTGAAATTATATGAAGAATAAACAATTCTATACATTGAATCAAAGAGCATGAATAAAAATGTGTCATTTATGCAACTATTCTGAAGTTCTGGGAGGCTTTTTATCCCAATCCGTTAAAAAGTTGATAGAAATTAGTCCTCTAAGAAGTTTTTTTTTTAAAGGAGAAATGAAATTGATTTATTTTTTAAGTTCATTATTTCTTAGGGCAAAAATCACTGCATCTTTGGCATCTGGGAAAGCTACACACCACTGAAATTTTAATATATGTAGTGTAATTTAGCAGAGCCCTTACAAAGTGTTGAAGGAAGTTTAATGGAGGGCCTCCATTGGGTATTACTGATCTGTCAAAGGAAATGAATGCTGCACACATAAGCCAAACTGCACAGCAAGTGACGACAACAGGTTTAAAACTGAGTCTCCCAGTGTTAAACCTAATGAGCACCTGCTAAGAGAGAACTGCGGGAGGATGCAGACATTTAGACAGGAGGGGGCCCATGTGTTCCGGTTTCAGCCCCACTGGTGCGCATGTCTTAGGCAGCCATCTTTAACTGCACTTCCGCTTGGGAGTAAGTCTGCTGCGTCTGAACCTAAGTCATGCTCCCCCACCTCCTCCCACACAATAATTAAGAAAGGAGTATACTGGAGAGAAGCCCTACAAATGTGAAGAATGTGGTAAAGCAAAAAAAAAAAAGCAAACAAAAAACAACAACAAAAAACAAAACAAAACAAAAAAAAAAAAACAAAAAGAAACGAGTAAAAGGCAACACAACTTTCTGGTGAATTGAAGCTTTCTTACTTCAGAGCCATTTCTAACACTGCTGGCCCTAGACATTCCCAATGAACAACTCTGATAAGAGCACGTTTTTCAAGCCACACCACTAATTGTCTTAGTCTTATTTTTACCTTAATTTAAAACCAAACGGGAGAAAAATGATTTCCAAAGCACCTGCAATCTGACATGTATGAGCAGAACTGAAAGTATTTGTTTTTCAAAATTGGATTAATTAGCATTATCGGAAAAACAAAAGGAACAAAGCCACCGGTAAGTACTGCATTAATCATATTGCTAGTAATTAGTACCACAATAGAAATAAGACAAAACAAAGAAATTGGAAATAGTTCTGAAACTAATCATATTTTGTAGGTGTCACTCGCTAAGAAATAGACATATTTGGATGTGCAGAGAGGACAAGAGTAATAGAATCTCAAAAATCACAGAAAGTTGAAAGACTCAACTGCGTAAATCCTGAACCCCAGGGAAATGGAGAAATTGATATAGTTTTAGTGTCTAAAATCCACAGTTAAAAAATAGACAGGGAGAGAGGGGACAGGGAGAGGACAGAAAAGAATTAGAGGAACAGAGTGTGTTTCCATTTTAAAAAGAGAGAGCTTATGCTATCGTAACTAAGCTAATGTCAGGTCTAGCCAAACCTCCAATTGGCAGGATTGTTTTGAAACACAGAAATGGTGGCTGGGCACTGTGGCTCATGCCTGTAATCACAGCACATTGGGAGGCCGAGATGGGAGGATCCCTTGAGGCCAGAAGTTCAAGACCAGCCTGGTCGACATATCTAGACCCCATCTCTAAACAAGCAAACAAACAAACAATAAACCCCACAGAAATGGCAAGATTTCTCTTTGCTTTAAATGTATGATTGGATAATGTTAAGGAATTCAAAACTTTCCTTAGAGTGATAAAAACATTAAATTAATTAGGATCTTTAAAGAAAAGAATAATACATAGGAGTAATTTCTTAGCCCTTAATTTTCCTGTATCAGGATCTATTCTAAAAATTGTTTTATAAGCGTTTTATAGGAAAATGCTGATTTGTGTTGATTCATTCTACAACTAAGATTGAGCCCAGTGAGGTCCAAAAGAATACGAACAGGAAAATTAAAATTTTTCTTCTGGGTCTGAAAACCCCATGTCAAGTCACCTGCTTTTCCGTGCTCCAATTTTTCTTACCCAGCAAAATGAAAATTGACAGAATAAAGATTCAACCTAAGTGTATTACTTTTTTGATGATGTCTATGTTGGGCCATTCTTGCATTGCTATAAAGAAATACCTGAAACTGGGTAATTTAAAAGAAGGAGGTTTAATGGACTCAGTTCTGCAGGCTGTACAGGAAGCAAAGTGCCAGCATCTGCTTCTGAAAGGCCTCGGGAAGCTTTTACTCACTGCGGAAGGTGAAGCAGAAGCAGGCACTTCACATGGTGAGGAAGGAGCAGGGAGGGAGAGGGGCGCCACACCCTGTTAAATGATCAGATATTAGGAGAACTCACTCATAATGGCAAAGACAGTACCAAGCCATGAGGAGTCTGCCTCCATCACCCAAACACCGCCCACCAGGCCCCATACCCAGCATTGGAGATGACAGTTCAACATGAGATTTGGGCGGGGACAAACCTTCAAACTGTATCGATGTCCTCATGGTGGCATACGAAAGGAAGAATTTTGTTTCTTTTGTTAAAATAATAAAAGAGCTGTGCGTCTGGAGGTGGTAACAGGTAATGCTGATTAGAAGTTGATTTTCACAGAATGGTAGAGACAGGAAGAAAGGGACATCTTAGAAATGAAATGGAAGGGAGGTGTTCAGCTGGAGCTTCCCCTTCTACACTTCCTTCAGATCTATTACTCTTTTTCAAGGTTCACTAAATATCTTCTTCTGTCTTTGAACCTTTCTTTTCTATTTATGTATTATTTTTTTAGAGTCAAGGTCTTGCTCTGTCGCCCAGGCTGGAATGCAGTGGCACCGTCATAGCTCACTGCAGCCTCAGACTTCTAGGCTCAAGGAATCCTCCCTCCTTAGCCTCCCTAGTAGCTGAGACCACAGGTGTGAACCATCATGCCTGGATTATTTATTTTTTATTTTTTATAGATGGGATCTCCCTATGTTGCCCGGTTGGCCTCTAGTGATCTTCCCACCTTGACCTCCCAAAGTTCTGGGATTACAGGATGAGCTGCTCCACGTGGCCTCATTTTTCAGTACTCCCTTCTCTCACTCTGACTGGGCCTCCCTTCCTTGTTGGATTATCTCCTTCTATTCCTCAGTTATTCTTCTAATATTTCTCTTCATAAACCTTTTCTACTTTCACATTTTATTTTTTTGGCCTTAATACCTGAGTCGGGAGGTCAGTAACCCACCTAGATCCCTATTCCTCTCACTTTGATCAAGTTACTTTTTTAACTCAAAGTATTTTAATTTCCCTATTTATATCATGATAATAGCAGAACTTTGATTTTCTTTAGTGGCCTCAACCTTTCAGATAAAAGAAAATATATTGCGCAAAGTCCATTCTTCATTTGGCTAAGGAAGTAGCTAATATATTATTTGAGTAGTCTCTGCAACATTAAGAACAGTTTTAGAAATATATCTTCACACAAACTCCACGTGTAAAGTATAAATTTGACATTAGATATATAGCAATATAGAGGAAAGGCTGATAACACTGACACATGAAAGTAATAAATTCATATATAGACAAAGAAAAAGTTAAAATATAACTACTTATTGGGAAGAAATTTGTTCAATACATATGCCAGAAAAAAGGGCCAATGTAATAAATATACAGACAGCTTGTCTTAGTTCGGACTGAAATAACAAAATACCATAAACTGGCCGGCTTATACATAACAGAAATTTAATTTTCACAGTTCTGGAAGTTGGAAGTTCAAGATCAAGTTGCCAGCAGATTTGGTATCTGGTAAAGGTCTACTTTCTGGTTCTGTATTCCACCTGGTAGAAGGGACACATGGAGCTCTCTGGGGTGTCTTTTATAAGGGCACAAATTCTATTCATGAATGTTCTAATTTTGAGACTTAATCCGCTCCCAAAGGTGCCACTTCCAATAGCATCACGTTGGGGATTCGATTTTAACGTATGAATTTGATGAAGACACAAACATTCAGTCTATGGTATAACACTTATAAAATCAATAAGAAAGAGACAAAACACTCCACAGAAAATGGATAAAGGGCACAAATAGTTTTTTAAAAATAAAATACAAATGGCTAGCCATTAGTGACTAAGCAAAAAACTAAAAAGAGTGTTCAACGTTACTCATAATTTTAAAAGTGCAAATGGAAGCAACGGTGCACCTGTTCATCAGGCAGAGAAGGGTCTTTAAATCCAACCATGGCAGCTGTTGACAAGCACACGGAGAAGTGGGTGCTCATTCACACGTGCGGTGAACAGATGTTTCCTGAGTTCTACCCTAAATGCTTACGATGGAATAGCAAGTTGTGGCAATCTTTAAGAAGGGCAACTTAGAAATAGCTAAAAAAATGTTAAATGCACACATCTTTCAGTGTCTGTGCTTCTAAGAATGCATGTTGACAAAGACGTATCTGTAAAGTGAATTTATTGCTGCAATGCTTATAACAGCAAAAACAGAGCACAATCTAAATGTTCTCCAGTGGGTGAGATTGCTTAAATATAACACGGTATTTTGATACATTTCATACATGTGTGATGTACAACATTATACAGGTGATAAAAGAATGGAATGGTCTACTTAAACTGATGCAAAAGCTATCTAAGATATGTTTAGTGGAAAGAAGGTGCACAGATGTAGACCGTAGATGTACATTTATGTATGATCCCCTTTTGTAAGACTAAGAAATATTTATATTTATTTTTCTAAGCATGCTTATACATAAAAATTGCTGAAAGGGGCTGGGCACGGTGGCTCACGCCTGTAATCCCAGCACTTTGGGAGGCTGAGGTGAGTGGATCATGAGGTCAGGAGTTCGAGACCAGCCTGACCAACTTTATTAAACGTTGTCCCTACTAAAAATACAAAAAGTAGCTGCACATAGTTGCACATGCTTATAATCCCAGCTACTCAGAAGGCTGAGGCAGGAAAATCACTGGAACCCGGGAGGCGGAGGTTGCAGTGAGCCGAAATCATACCACTGCACTCCAGCCTGGGCTACAGAGCAAGACTTCATCTAAAATAAAATAAAATAAAAAAATTCTGAAAGGACACAGAAGAAACTGTTTTCAGTTGTTACCCTGGAGAATGATGATAAGAGTTAAGAAGAAAACAGCATTTTACTTTTTCACTTTATATTCTTCTGTTCTGTTGAATTTTTACCTTTGCAAGACTATATACGTTACAATAATTTTAAAATTGGTTTCCAAAATAGTTCCAAGACATCCAAAAGCTTGATGTCTTCATAAAAATTAATTTCAGAAAGACATAAGGAAATTTACCAGTGTACTTAGTTTTTGAGAAAAGAACATCCATGGATGAAGCCAAAAACATATTCCCAGAATTTTACTCTGTATATTATACATAGACATGAATACTATAGACATAATTAAAACAAATGTGAATGGGTATTTATCAAGTTTGCCTGGGGGAAACCTTTTTGTTTATATGTCTGAATTTGTGAACTCAGGATCAAAGCTAATAGTAATAATCTTCGCAAATAAGTCTAGGAAAAGAATAGGAGATTCCTGGTCTTAGCAAAGCTGCGCAATGTGGACTTCTCACCAATCTTTGTAATGTACCTTACAATTTTAACAACAAAGACTACCTTTACAAATTGCTTTAAATAAGACCCCAAGATTGTATAATATTAAACCAAGGGCAGGTGACTTCTGCATCCACAGAACCCACCAGGAGCAGTCAAGTGACTTGGAAAGAGTGTGGGCCGTGAATGCAGGTCGGGGCTCCATTGCAGAGGGGCCTCCTGAAGTCAAACATTTAATCCTCTGAGACTTGTTTTTTAAACACATAAAAGAGAGATAATAGTACCCACTGCGGGAGCTATGTTTAGGAGACAGAATTTGATCCACAAAGGCAGCATTGCACTGTATAAAGGATGTGCATTTTGGAGTCAGTTATTTTTGTTGCTGTTGTTGCTGTTTTTCTTTTTTCTTTTTTGAGATGGAGTCTTACTCTGTCACCCAGGCTGCAGTGCAGTGGCACCATCTTGGTTCACTGCAGACTTTGCCTCCCAGGTTCCAGCGATTCTCCTGCCTCAGCCTCCTGGGTAGCTGGGATTACAAATGCCTGCCATCACACCCAGTTACTTTTTTTGTTATTTTCAGTAGAGATGGGGTTTCCCCATGTTGGCCAGGCTGATCTCAAATTCCTGACCTCAGGTGATCTGCCTGCCTTGGCCTCTCAAAGTGCTGGGATTATAGGCGTGAGCCACCATGCCTGGCCTGGAGTCAGTTCTGATTTGAATCTTCAGCCTGGAGTCAGTTCTGATTTGAATCTTCACTCCGCTACTTACTAGTTGTGTGAACTTGGGTAAGCTAACCTATCTTCTCAGTGCTTCAGTTTTCTCATTTGAAAATTAGGGGTGTGTGTGTGTGTGTGTGTGTGTGTGTGTATCTAATCTACATCTACATCTATATCTATCTGTCTATCTATTTGCTATGGAAAATTGTTTGAGAGATTTAAGAAGTAAGTGACACAAAACATTGAGTATATCCTGGCACGTAGTTAATGCAATGTAAATGTTAGTCCTTGATTCACATGAAGTATCATAAAAAGAATGTGAATGGTTACAGCCAGCTGAGATGGAGCTCTCTCTTTAATCTCCTTGGTCTACAAAGAGAGTAAAGGAGAGAAGAAAGAAGGAAGCTGTGACTTATCCATATCTGGATGCATCAGGATCTGTCTAGAGATAGTGCGATGCCTCAAAGCTTCCTTTGCATTTCTGTTTCTAGCTGTGATAGACTAACCAGACTTACCCTTCCACCTGAAAGCACTAAAAAACAGACAAAATATACTTTAAAATCCTAGTTTTGGAGACACTGGCTTTAGGTAATGAGGGGCAGTGATCCTGGTGAGATGGAAAACAGATGGTGTAAAGCCTGTGGCTCTGGTCTGAATGTGTGTGTCCCGCTTGGAATTCATGAGCTGAAACCTGCTCTCCAATGTGGTATTTAGACGTGGGGCTTTTTGGAGGTGATTGGGTCATAAGGATGGAGCCCTCATGAATGAGATTAGTGCCCTTATAAAGAGACTGAAAAACACTTGTTCATTCTTCAACATGTGACAGGAAAGCTAGAAAGGGCCGTCTATGAGGAACGTGACCTCACTAGATACCAGATCTGCCAATGCTTTGATCTTGGACTTCCCTGTCTCCACAACTTGGAGCAATGCGTTTGTATTGTTTATGAGTTACCCAGTCTAAGGTATTTTGTTAAAGAAGCCTGAACAGACTAAGAAACCTGCCCATGTTAACTGCCATGAGAGAGTTTCCAGGGTATGGTGCAGGGAGAGAGATACAGGTGGAGTCCAGTACATTCCCTGAATTGAGGAAGCAAGGCATAAAGGCTGGGTTGTCCCAGGTGGCTAGAATTCAAGGGATGAAGTACCACAGAGGAGAAGGCTAGGTACTGCAGAGGCTCTGCCTCACAAATTCAGCAGAATACTCATCAGGACATGCCTCTGGGGAGGCTGCCAGAGGCCTGGGAAGGAACCACCAGAAAGGATTCGCAGGAACAGTGTCCAGTACTGTCATGGTTCGGTGTGTGGTTGGATTCTGTCCTAGGTTAGTGCCTGTGCCAACAACCAGACTGAAAAACCTTACAATTATAGGGTACTGGGGCAGAATACACTCTCCCTGTGATCTTTTGGCTTTCCTTTTGACCGTGTGTAACTGAATAAGGAACTTTTCCATGTAACTCTGCTCTTTATACATTCATCATCTACTGATAAATAAATACTATGCCCTCATGTTTTCTACAGGTAAATACAGATTGGGAAATGCAGCCGAGCAGCCTCCATTTCCTTCCTTCACTTCCTCCCTTCCTCCTTGTCCTTCCTTCCTTCCTTTTCTTCTTTCCTTTTCTCTTTTTTTTTCTTACTATGAAGCCAAATAGGGCATAAAACTAAAGAAGGCCAGGAGACCAGACTTGGAAATGTAAAAATCACCAACAGTCATTATAAAAAGATCAAGAGCTGCTGCCCTTTCTTTAAAAGTGATGCTCACTTGCCCAAGACCTTTCCTTCTTCCAACTCCAGGCAGGAAAATAGGGCCACAGAATGAAGGACTGCAAATAGAGGAAATTTGTATTCAGGTACACTTGTGCATGAAAAAAAATACACACACAAAAAAACAGAACCTCATTTGGGGAGGCTTCCTTCAGTCCTTGCTCATCTCTTACCCTCCCTCCCACTCTCTGAAGACTTTTTTTTTAAAAGAAAGTTCTGCCTGGACATGAATGAGGGGCTTCACTGCTTGTTTCAGGTCTTGGGACCTGCAGGAAACCCTCACGCTTGAACTCACTGAAGCTCCAATTAAAAAAGTATAGGTACATCGTTTTGCCGCTACGTGTTGTCCGCTAAGAGCTGGGAAAAACTGTCTCAAAGCTGTCCTTTCACCCCGCGAAGTCTTTACAAGGCCTCAGGAAGATTTCATTTACTTTGAGACAGACCCAAAGGCCTTGAGGTAAACCAATGAGCCAGATCTCAACATCTATAATATTCCTAAAAATGGGTATATTCTACCTTGCAGAATGAAATTGAATGCTCAGTATTTTTTAATACAACAAAACTAAGTACTTAGCGGGCTTTTCTCTAAAAGTATAGCTAGGTCCTTATTCACTGAGTGTGTAGGTTTAATTGGAACATTGGAAGCAACCTCAGTCTCACAAAGCATCCAGGTTGTTGCTGTAGCCACAGGAAAATTCTTGCAAACAGTTGTTGCAGCCGAGTCCCCTCTTCTAATCCCACGCAAATCCAGTTCCCTTTGTGTTGGAAAGTGCTTCATGTAGAATGAGAGAGTACTGCATTCTAAGTGTTCAGGGCAGCACTTTGTAGAGTAGCATGTTCAAAAGACAAAGGTTTCACCATTAAGAATGACAATCCAAAGGCGTAGCGGGCAGCGTGGTGTGGTTCTTTGAACCCTCACTGGCCTGCGTGAGCTACATTTCGGCTGGTTCTGCAGCAGATAACCTTCAGGAAGTTGTGCCCATCTCTAAACCTCAGTATTTTCACCCCTAAAATGGAGGCTTTAACCATTATTGAGTCCAAGATCAACAGTGTAATAAATTAAAAAATGTCGGCTGGGTGTGGTGGCTCATGCCTGTAATCCCAGCACTTTGGGAAGCCGAGGCAGGTGGATCTGTGTATATCAATATGCTTCAAAGAGACGTTTTATCCTGCCATTTATACTCCTTTACCAGGATGGGGCGGGGAACACTAACAAAATTCCGGACACGTGGATATCTTAATTTGGAATGTGGTTGGTTTTACTTTTGCATCGTGTCACTGATCTTTTAGACCCAAACAGGAGAAAGCATTTACTAAAGCAACGCAGCACTTGGAAGAATTAATGCAACTCCTCAAAGAGTTGCAAAGAATTAATGCAACTCCTCAAAAGGAGAGTTGGTGCACTTCTGACCAGTAGAAGCAGCCTCCTTGTAATGGCAGAAGTAATATCTGTGGTTTCAAACCTCTGCTTCCTTAAGCAGCATTCTGAAGAGCAAGTCTTTCTGGAGATTGTAGAGTCAGTTATTGAATTTCTGTAGCATAAACTAGAGTATCATTGGATCCATCTAAAACCCAGGTTAATTTTACAGTTTCTCTTCAGATTCAAACATTTTTAGTGTGTTCACCTTTTGTACCTTAGCACTGTATTACTTATTGATGTTACCACCTAGTCTTATCTTATCTCACTCCATCTTACCTTTCCTTACCTTATCTCACCCTCTGAAGTCATTACGCTAATATTAAGACACCTTGATAACAAAAGCCTTTTGTTCTCAAGAGAACCTTTCTAAGTCCTTTTTTCCCCTCTCCCCTGACATAAAACGTGTACCTTGCTTCTCTTTTCTTTATGAGTTCAGCATTTAGATGGAAGTAAAAAAAGAAAGAAAAGAAACCAAGTGAATATGTTATTGAACACAGACAGATACATACACACACATGCACACATGCGCTTAACCCCAAACTCACTAGAACAGCATGCCACTGGCGCAGTGTGGAAGGCCAAGGGGACTCAAGGCTTTTGTTTAAGCAAGTGCTTGGGAAGAAGGAGACATCAGCCAGATTCAGGGCATCGTGTGAAGATCACTCGTCACTTATTGTTGAGCAACAGGAGCAAAAATGTGGCGAATAATGCAAAGAAAATCCTCGGAGATTCAGCCCAGAAACTGATCCTGGCACGTATGACTCGTGTCTCTGTGGTTTATGAGGGCAGATTTCTCTGTAGTTTATGAGGGCAGATTTCTCTGTAGTTTATAAGGGCAGATTTCTTTGGTATTTAATTAGTGAATGAGTGGAATCTGTGCATTGAATTTAAGAAGAAAACAGTTGACTTTCTAGTCTCTGAGAAGTCTTGAGCGGTCCAGGAAAGAGCTAATTGCTCACGGTAATCACAACAGCTTCTATGGCACTTCTTGAATACTACCATGCATCACAGTGCATCCAAACTGAGCATGATCTGGAGTGAGAATTAAAAATAGATGAGGAAAGCACAGTCATCCCAAGTCCTTTGCGGGGGTTAGCCATCTAACAGGTGGGTGGCAGGAATAAAAGGGAAGGAGCTGTTGCTTAGCTTCAAGATTTATTTCAACTGGCCTAGGGTGCCCTTCCACTACCACTAGGATCACATTAAAAATCCAGATGAGTCTACTTGTGAGTACTCAGTCCTTGTGGTGACAGTGGGGAGGAAGGAAGGAAGAAGGAAAGAAGGAGGGAAGGAGGGAGGGAGGGAGGGAAGGAAGGAAGGAGGCAAGGAGGGAAGGAAGGAGGGAAGGAGGGAAGGAAGGAGGGAAGGAGGGAAGGAAGGAGGGAAGGAAGGAGGGAAGGTGGGAAGGAAGGAGGGAGGGAAGGAGGGAGAGAAGGAGGGAAGGAAGGAGGGAAGGAAACAGGGAGGGAGAGAGATAGGGAGGGAAGGAGAGAGGGAAGGAGGGAGAGATAAAAGAAGGGAGAAAGGAAGGAAGGAAGGAGGAAGGAAGGAAGGAGGAAGGAAGGAAGGAGGGAGGGAAGGAATGAAGGAAGGAGGGAAGGAAGGAGGGAAGGAAACAGGGAGGGAGGGAGGGATAAAGGAAGGAAGGGAGGAAGGAAGGAAGCAGGGATGGAGACAGAGAGGGAGGGAGGGAAGGAGAAGGGGAGGGAGGGAGAGATAAAAGAAGGGAGAAAGGAAGGAAGAAAGGAGGAAGGAAGGGAGGGAGGGATAAAGAAAAGGAGGAAGGAAGGAGGGAAAGGAAAGAAATGAAAGGAAAGGAAAGAAAGGAAAGGGAAGGGAAGGAAAGGAAAGGGAAGGGAAGGGAAAGAAGGGAAAAGAGGGAGACAAACACATATTAAACACCTACTACATGCCAGGCATGGCTCTGGGTGCTGGCTGGCCACTGTCTGGGAAGGGGTGAGGTGAGAAAAGGGTGGTAGAGATGATGGAGGCCTTTGACGAAATGAGTTTTCTGTTTCTAGTTTCTTGGCCTGGAACTTTTTTTCTTCTCCTTTCGTCTCTTCTCTTTCTTCTTCAGGAGTTTTCTGGCCATATGACTCTCAGGCTCAGCCTTGACTTACCCTGGATAGAAGATGAATAGGGTTTAACCATCCAGTCAACCTTCCCTCACCTATTCACTGAGCAGGGTGGAAACGTCTAACACATCAGGAGAATGGAACTGAGGGCTAGAGACAATGCCTAGGTGAGAACGGGGTGAGTGCAAGGCTCCTGCTGGAGGGAGACCTGCTTTTGGCTGTAAGGCCTGCCACTTGCCATGGGATCTTGGATAAAGTGTTATATTTTATTTTTCTCAACTTTTAGGCTGTGTTCACTTTGATAACAGATCGTTCTCCTGTTTTCATATCTCACTGCCAAAAGGGACTCGCTGGTTATCGCTGATTACAGGTGCGGTGGCTCATGCCTGTAATCCCTCAGAGGCCGAGGTGGGTGGATCACTTGAGGTCAGGAGTTTCAGACCATCCTGGCCAACACAGTGAAACCTGTCTCTACTAAATATACTATTTTTTATATATAAAAATATACTATTTTTATATACTATTTATATATAAAAAATTGTATATTTAGTAGAGACAGGTTTCACGGGTGTGGTGGTG
This sequence comes from Cacajao melanocephalus, assembly GCA_963573385.1. NCBI lineage: Eukaryota > Metazoa > Chordata > Mammalia > Primates > Pitheciidae > Cacajao > Cacajao melanocephalus. Next base: position 21,943 of record CAUYLG010030341.1, on the reverse strand, counting down.
GGTGCCTATAATCCCAGCTACTCGGAAGCCTGAGGCGGGAGAATTGATTGAATCCGGGAGGTGGAGGTTGCAGTGAGCCAAGATCGCAACACTGCACTCCAGCCTGAGCAACCAGAGTGAAACTTCGTCTCAAAACGAAAACAAACAAACAAACAAAAACTTTGCTTAGTGTAGTGTTTAAAAGCACAGGCACTAGAACCAGCCCACCTGGGTTTAAATCCAGGCTGCAACATACTAGCTGTGTGATCTTGAGCAACTTAACCTCTCTGTGCCTCCTTTCCCAGTCTATAAAATAGAGTTTCTGTGAGAATTTGAGGAGATACTGTGTGTAAATCTGTAGCATGATACCTGGCATATAATAAAAGCTTGTTATGTGTTAACTACTTTTATGCACAGTATCCTACTTTGCACATTCTCTACCATCAATCTTAGAGAAATAGTCGTGAGCACTTACTTTTTTTCAAATGCTACTTTCTTGGTAGCTAGTTAAGGGATATTTATTTTCCTTTCTGGTTATTACTTCCACACTTGGTTCTTTCTTAGGTTATAAAGAAACCATCCTATAGAATAATAATAGCTTCCTGAATGTACGCACTAGTTTCCCTGGCTTTGTAGACCAAGTGAACCACCTCTGAATGACAGCCAGCAGCATGTGGTGACTGTGGTTGGGTTATGATGATCTAAGGTTCCTGTAAGAGGACTGTGACTCACGGAGAGCCGGTGGGATGGCCTGCCCATGGTTGCCCAGGACGTCGGGGGTGCTCTGATTCTCAGGCCCCCGCGTGCTCACCGCCCAAGTCATACCCACCTCATCTGCTGCCCACATTCTACAGTCATAGTAATGACTGATTTCTGTGTTATTTGGTAAAGCTCTTGGGTACTGTGGTGATCATGTTACACACATATCAAGTGGAATGGGAAAAAAGCATCCAGAAGGCAAAAGGCAATTTCAAGGAATCAAAATGTGATCACTGACATGGAAAATCAGTGAGATCCAATTCCCATTGTGCCAGCCTTATGTAAATATGTAAGTAAGTGGAATTTTCTCAAAAGGCTCTTAGTTATTATGATTTACCATTGCATTTTAGAGATCAACATTTCTAAGAGAGTATTAGGAAGCCTCGTACACTCATGGCTGTGTTTTTTTTTTTTTTTTTAGCTCATGCTGCTTCTTGAAACCCAAGCACTTTGAAACTTTTGGGATGCCCTTGGGTAGGTAGCTTAAAACCGTCAGTAAAATTTCTAGCATTTGAATACAAATAATACATGGTAACATCTAGAATTATAAGATGTTAGTCTTGAAAGAGATATTGGAAGTAATACAGTTTGGTGACCTCCCCACTCTACTCACCCATTTTATATATGAGGAAACTGAGGATGAGAGATTATTTATTTAAGTTTATATTGATTATTAGTTTTTATAATAATTATTACTCTGTAATTAGGTTACCAGATTCCAAATCCACTAATCTTTTCACTTCTCCATCCTAAGTTTATGAAACCAAGTCAATTCAAAATGACAAGGTATGCACCAGTGCTAACAACAGTGACAGTTAGAAGTTATAATTTATTTTTCAAGGTTTTTTTTTCTTCTGGCTCAGGTTTGAGTCCATATGCAATTTTTCAAATGTCTGCATACTCTGAAACCTAAATTTCAGAGACAGGAATTTTTTTTTTGTTTGTTTCTACCAGTCTGAACCTCCTTAGACCTCATTCCCAGAAGGTGGAATTGTTTCTTTCCGCCATGCCTGTTGGAAACGTGTTACTAACATCTACCAGTTTACATGCTTCCCCCACCCTTTCATCTAGGCTTTTCCCAGATAAATCTATTTCCATTCATCCACCATAGGCTCTGTTTTGTCAGGTGACTTCTTTAGAGACTTTTTTTTTTTAAATCATGTTCTTTGCTTCTGAGAAAAATTTAGTTTTTAAAAATAATAAGTATAGGCAAATAAGGAGACATTAAAGGGAAATGATGCTCACAGGTCAAGCACTCTCGTGTGACCGCATTTGTGAAACCTGCTTCAGTTCTGCTCACCCGACTCACACTGAAGCATCAGTGTAATATTTCCTCGTGTGTGTGTGTGTGTTGCACCATTTTCACTTTCCTGACACAGGTTAAAAGAAATAATTATTTGTTTATATTTTTCCAGCTTGAACATTGCTTTAACTATTTTTTGAACCGCATTTTTCATTTGAGTGCCATGTTCACTTTGATAACAGATCGTTCTCCTGTTTTCATATCTCACTGCCAAAAGGGACTTGCCGGTTATCTCTGATTGCAGGCAATTCGAACTTTAAGTAAGCCTGTCTTTATCAACTACTGTTTTAACAGCTGATTAATTAGTGCTGCAGAGATCTAGGGGAGGCCTTTATCTGAAGAGCAGTTCAACCATTAGCAAAGGGAACTTCCTTGTGCACCAGCAGCTCAGATAACAAGGTAAGATAATAGTTCACAATCCTTTGGCTAATGCAAACAGGAGCACTCCCTCTTATCCCAACACAGGGGCCAGAGAGAAATGCTTGGCCAAATTCTCAAAATACCATGATCTTCAGTGGTAAAAACTCTGGATACTTTGTAAGTGCTTTTTAGAATAGCACCTTGCGATTACATGGAACAGCGGGCATCTGGAAGCTCAAATAATATTTGACAGCTATTGGCTATTTGCAGGGAGAAATCAAACCCTAGTAAGATTCAGCAATGAGCCTGGTTGGTTTTATCTTATCAATTAACTGTGAATCTGTGAGCTAACTGAAGCAGTTAGCCATGTACTCTTGGACAAGCCACTTACTAACTCATTTGCCCTCTCTGTAAAATGGAGCTAATCAGAGTACCTACCTCCTGACATTATCGTGAGAATTAAGTGAGCTCATGCTTCCAATGTTCTTAGAATTATGTCTGACACATGGAAAATGCCCAGGAGATGTTAGTGTCATTACTAAGTTAGGGAAGATGTGAGTAATTCAGGTTCTTCTAGTTCGAATAGAATTAGCCAGAGGTTAATTAAATATAAACAGACAGGACCTGGGGCTGTAGTTGGGCACAGACTCTTATAACCATCACTCCCCACCAGCACTATCGTGACTTACACCAGCAGCAACTATCTAATCATTGTCATCAGAGTTCACAATATTCTTAGCACTTCATATATATGCATATGTTTAATCTTCACAGCCTATGAAGAAGGTCTATTTCCATTTGACAACTGATGGAATTGAAACTCAGAGAGCTGAAATGACCTGCTCAAGGTCACAGAGCGTATAATGCAGAAAGAGATTTGACCCCCAGCAGTCTGGTCAGGAACCACAGACTGCCCGCTCCTAACCACTCACTACTGCAATCACATTATTATTATCCCTCCATGCTGAGTGTTTACTGTGTCAGGCACTTCCCCATGCTCAGAGGTGAAGCAACTTACCTGAAACCTGAGACTAATACATAGATCAGCCAAAATTCAAAGCTAGATCTTCCCCAACTCTCTCTCTCTCTCTCTCTTTTTTTTTTTTAATGCTTTGATGCCGCCTCAGTGTGGAGGTTTAGGGGTGTTTAGGGTTAAGGAGAGAAGAGTGACCAGGGACCCAGAAATGAATCATTTGACTTTCTACCCTTTGGGATTCCCTCAAAGGCTCTGGTCCTCACTCTGAATCATCATTTTCTTTGTTGGGAAGGAAGGGCTGGGAGCCTGCAGGGCTGGGTTTTCCGCAGGTAGGTGTTGTGGCTCACTCTACATTCTCCTAAAAATGTATTAAATGGAGAAGCATGTATGTGCGGAAATCTCACTTGTTGACCTAGCTTTTAATTGTACTGAGTGGTATTTGTTTCTTCTTTTTAGTGAATGATGCAAACTTGTCTAGCTTTAAAACATGAATTTACAAAAGGCTGAGTAAGCCCTCTCAGTTACCCAGAAAGAACTAAAGCGGGTTTATTAAGACCGTCTGGGACAGAGGCTGTCCCACCAGGTGTAGGCCTACTGACGTGTCTTTCTCATTACTTTGAAATTTCCTGAAAGAAGCAGGGGCCTTGCTTCATTCATGACTGCGTTCCAGCTCCTACCATAATCCTTGCACATAGTGGGAAGCCTGGAGCATCGTAGGAGACCAATACAGTGGAAGGAGATTTTGTTAATCAGTACAGAGTATTCATGACAGTTGATTTTTAAAAAAATTATTATTATTCCTGAGAGATAAGATGTGATTTAACACTTTTCACAGCTGCAAGCAACTCAGAATATTTCAAGGCTGAACCAGGGAAAAGCCCAAGGCACCCTTTTGAGAGTAGAATAAGCCAAACGAATGTTTAGAAATAGAGTTTCATCACATTTAAGAAAAGGCAGTACACCATTTGTGCTTAAGATTTTTTTTCTTTTGATATGGCATTGAATGGTCTGTAGAAGTGAGTCTATCCATGCTTTTCAATTAACAGTGCTTTGCAGAATATGAAAACGGGGATTAGTTTTGAGTGTAAGACATGAAGTCATTTCTGGAGAGTGTAAACTATAAACCTCAGCATCTTCATTCTTCTAGACCTACCCAGGAAATCCTAAACCACTTTTCCTGCTAAATTTCTCAAAGACCCACCTCTGGGTCACCTGGTGGGAGATGCTTCAAAGGAACTGATTGACCCCCTCAGGACACATCTCCAAACTTCAACCCCTCAACTGTGAAGGAAATGTCACATCAATTATGGAAGAAAGGTGCAGGGAATGGGAATTAGGGCTAGGCTACAGGATTTGAGGAACTTGTTCGGCTATGGCGGAAACAACAGAGCACCCAATGTGGACGAGGCACTGGAGGATACAGAGGTGAGTGTCATGTACCTCTCCTTCAAGGAATATCCAGTTACAGAAAAAATAACAAGGAAGGAGAGGGTGGGAAGTCCCGTGATGTGCAGGTGAAGTGCTAAGGGAGTGTTGGAAATCTACTTTACAGAGTTGATTTTAGGGGTGAACATATGTAAAGTTACTAAGACATTTTAGACAATAAATAGTGCTCATTATTAGTATTATTTTTGAATTGTTACAGCTCTAGGATACTCCTTTCTCCAAATGTAACCTTACTCTTTGGGTTTTATCATTCACTTGATTAAGGAAATTTTAGTTTCTAATGTTGAGCTAGATAACGTCCAGAACACCATCCACTACAATCTCATGCCAACCTGGAACTGTAAAATCAGGGCTGAGCTGTCTGGACTTGCTTTTTCTCCCTTGTATCCTCTCTGTGAAGGCCAAGGTGGTCTTTCTCTTCCCAGGAGTGTCAACTCCGGGGTCCACTTTTCCTTTCCTTTTGTCTCTAAGCGACATAGGAAGTTCCTCCACAAATGGGACTTCTAATAGGTGATTCTAATAATCCTGAATTCCTGAAGTTAGCCCTTAGGTCACATCCCTTTCCTGTCCCGGCTCTGACTTGCTTTCAGGTCATGCTTGATCTGAGATCTGCTTTCTACTCCACTGCTCATAGCTACTGCCCCGACAGCAAGAGTGATTCCATACATAGTAGTTTACATTTTAATGGACTTTTATCCTTTTCACAACATTCAGGTCATTTTTGTGTCATTTGATCCCTGAAACTAGACTGAGAAGGAGTCAGAGTGATATCACCATTTTCTCAAATATGAGGACAAACACTGGCAAGGTAAAGTGACTTATTCAAATATACCCAGAGAGCTTGTAACAGAGCCAAGCTTAGGAAGAATGTAAGTCTCATTCATTCATTCATTCATTCATCAGTTCATTGAATCTCTTATGGACTTGGTGCTAGGGATGCTATAGTCGCAAAAAGAGAAAATACCCCCCCTTTAGGCATCTTATAGTCTACTTGAGTGTGATAGGTATTGATAATAATCACAACCATAAATGTAAAGTTTCAATTGTGATTGGTGCTGGGAAGAAGAGGCATCCCGGCTGGTTTTTGTCTGGTCAGGAGATCCCTCAAACTGCTTCCTTGAAAGAAAAAAACAAGATGCAACTCTATGTTCAGAAACTTTTACTTATTTGCCTGTTTATGTGATACTTTAATAAACAAAAGATTTCTCAGAAAGCAAAACAACTTGTTAAGAAGATATAAACAGCCGTAAGTCTTTTAGTCATTCTCCACATTAACATTTGGTCAGGGTGATAGACTGTGGTAAAGCAGTCTCGGTTATGTGGGTCAACCTGAGTAGTAGAGAAATGAGAAAGATTGTACTGTTTGGATCCTTGTAAGTCATTTTGCAAAAGGAAAGTTTGCTGTTTTAACCATTCCCTCTTAATATAAAGCATCAGGCTCCACAACACCTACCTGTTTGGGCCCAGAAGACAGTGGTGGGCCCCACCCACCACCCGCCACAGACACCTGATGCTGAGAGCCCGCCTTATTTATCACCATTCTGATCCTATTCTGACATTAATTTATTTGTGGAAAAACATTTCTTCAAGCATCATGCCCAACACCAAGGACTGAGGGGAAAACAAAGGACAAGGTCTCTGGTCCTGAGGAGCTTATCGGAGTGAGACATGAAGAAAACGTATGAATGCAGACGTAATTTCCAAGTGTGCGCGTTTTATGAAGAAAAGAGCTACCCAGGGAAAGAATAAAATGGGGGCCAAAGAAAGCCCCTCTGTGGAAGAAGTGCTATTTGAAAGGCAGTGTAAAGAATAAGGCGGAATTCATGCCGGCAGATCGAAAGAGGACAAGTTTTCCAACAGCATGTGGAGAGAAGTGTGAAAGAGAGAGAGAGAGACAAAGGAGTTCTAAGACAAAAGCACATTTTGGGTGTTTTTTAAGTTTTTGAGGATGTGCAGTCGCATATGACATCTTTACAATGGCCTATCGTACAGCAATAATCAGAAAGTTTCCTATTCTTTAGTTTTTCTCCCATTTATATATTGCGTTGCTTAAAAGTGTTGAAGGCCACTTTCCCCATCTTTGGCCTATTTTTATTTTTTTCCCCTATACCAATTTTGTGCTTTGTATTGGTGACACCGACCTTTGAAACAGTGCTTCTCCCTTCTTTCACCGCCTGCGTGGCGGAGGGGCGACTCGCCTTCCTTCCCGATTGTCTGAAAACCCTCATTCTATTTGTACCAAGTGATGATTCCTTTCTCTTGGCCAAGTGTGTATTACTTTAATGTGAACCTGAAAGCAGTTTTATAATCTGAAGAATAAACAGATTGCTTGTCAAATTCTCTTTGTCTGTCCCATTGTGACCTACTAACATTTACACTGCTTTACGGAAACATGGCAAAAAGGTTGGTTGCCTACATCAACGATTTCCATTGCAGGAAAATGTGACTATGCTGGCTTTCAGGCAGAGGGTGGCACCCCCACCTCAAGGCCATGACCAACCAGTGACAGTGGGACCGAATGCTCAGAAGTTATTCACAATTTTGAATCATTATAGAAGATTCTCTTGAAAGAATAGAGGCATGGACAAGACTTTTTAAAAATAAAAACCTCCTTTCTAAAGGCATTGTTTTTGGGTTCATTTTTCCCTTATCGTGTTTGGAGAGACGTTGAATATGCGTTTCTAAGAATCCATGACTTTTAAACTACAAGTCATGGACACGGAGAAATGTTTCTTAGTGACAAAGCAGAGGGTTTAGAAAATGCTACAATGGCATTGAGAAGTCATATAGCTCACGTCTCAGCTTCCTTCCCTTCTCTGTAAACACCTTCAGCCATGGGGACTTCCGATGAAACCCGCTACACATTTTGGCAGCGTGAATCATTAGGAAATTCTTCCTAACGTGCAACCAGAATCCGGCTTTCTTTCCCCTCCACTGGCCACGCTTCTGCTCTGCACAGGCAACACAGACACTTATTCTACTGAAGTGCCGTTGGGGAAAGAACAGTGAACTCAGCCTCTCTAGGCATCTGGTTTGAATTCGTTATTTCACATTTCCTTTTCTCCTAACTGGTCCCAAATTCCTTTATAATTTTTTTAAAATCCCACATTTTCCGCTTTATGAAAAAAGTTTCAAACATGTTAGTGTGCAAAGTGTTTCAATGTCTTCTTCTTCTGGCTTTAAGTAGGAAATTAACATTTTTGTGAATATAGTGGTTTTCTTTTCTTTTCTTTTGCCTTCTCGTGACAGTATGTTGGAATTTTAGGAAAAGATGGTGACGAGAGAGTGTGCTGTGAGGATCTCTCAATGATCTCTCCCACCTGAAGACTGGATGCTACCCCAGCTTCGCCCTTTCCAAAGCCCTTCTAGCTCAGTTTATCCCTGAAGAACCACTGAGTGCTGCTCCAAATAATTGCCAGGCTGAGCTGCCAGATTCATTCAGAAATTGCTGGTATCGTCCTCTGTAAAATGATATGTTCCTACGATCTCCCTCTCTTTTCAGCAAACCAGAATCCTGGATATAATTTGATCTTCATTATGGAGAGGGAAGCTGAATTGGATAATAGAAAACCGGAAGAGTTTGAGTAACCGAGGATCGAACTCACCGTTTCCCACCCGGCTCTTCTCCCCAGCTAAGGTCATGGTGTGTGGCTCAAGTTAATTTGATAAGAACCGAGGAAAGCATATTCTGAGCCCAAGATGTGAGGCTAAGGGCTTTCCCTGTCCAAACTCCCGTTCCTGAAACGTCCTCAGATCGGAGGTTTACATCTTACAAAGGGAGATGCTGGGATTGCTCTTTGTATGAATCATGCAGCGCTCCCACCTGCCTCCAGGAGCCTCCAGGTAGCAATTTGCCACATCCCCAGCGTTTGACAGAGGGCGAAGAATTAGAGGAGGTGTTTTGCTCTTCTGTCGCTTGTCTCCTCACAGTATCGTTAATTGAGTTCTTAAGTGCTGCAGTGATGTATGAAGAAATCCAAAGAAGAAATACAACATCTTCATTGTCTTTTGTCATTAGCCCTCAATTAAATATTTCGTACCTTGGGCTAAGGTAGCATGGGGTGGGACAAGCCATGGCGGCAAGCCAGAAGAGGCGAGTCATAATCTCTCTTCCACACGCATTAGCTGTGTGTCTTTAGTCCAGTCACTTAACATCTCTGAATCTTGGTGCTTACTTCTATAAAACAAAAAGATAGACTGGATTATTTCTAAAGTTCCTCCCTGAATTAAAAAAAATTCTTGGCCGGGCGTGGTGGCCCACACCTGTCATCCCAGCTCTTTGGGAGGCCGAGGTGGGTGGATCATGAGGTCAGGAGTTCGAGACCAGCCTAACCAACATGGTGAAACACTGTCTCCACTAAAAATACAAAAATTAGCCAGGCGTGGTGGCTTGTACTTATAGTCCCAGCTACCCGGGAGGCTGAGGCAGAAGAATAATCACCTGAACCCGGGAGGCGGAAGTTGCAGTGAGCCAGATCACGTGACTGCACTTCAGCCTGGGCGACCGAATGAGACTCTGTCTCAAAAAAAAAGTGGTTAAAAGCAGTGAGTCGGTTAATCAGATGATCATCTACTGAGACTTTCCCATAGGTGATCTTTAAGTTTGTGTAAGGTAATTTCCAACCCATGCATTTTATAGTCTTTATAATAAAGTTCTGAGCACATTACTAACTTTATGCATATATATAACATATATATATAATACATATATATATAATATATATAATACACATATATAATATATATATAATACATATATATATAATATATGAGTATGCCTACAAAGTAGTGAGACTAGTTTCTAAAAGCCATACCCAAGAAAGTTTCATTGTGTGTCACACATAGTATCCTCCTTTCTACAGAGAAGTCGTATTTTAAGTCGTGTTTTAAGAAGTCATATTTTAACACGAATAGTTCATTTATTCTTCGTATCTCTCCTCTTCCCGTCATTTACAAGTAATGCAAGTAAAAAACAGAACAACAACAAGAGCAAAAAGTTCTGCAGTTAAATTCAGGTCCTAGGTAATCATCGCATTCGATATTAAATGGTGATTTAAAATTCTTTAAAGTCTTTTAACACAAAATGTTTTATTTGCTCCTTTCATTGCCCTTGTTAGGTGTAGAATCAGGTAATGTTATCCCCATTTTGTAAGTCAAGAAAGTTAAGTTGAGAGATGAAAACATGAAAGCAGAGGGAAAGGATTCAAGCTCCCAGAATGCCGGGAGATCTTGTGCTGAAGCTGGAGACCAACAGGCCAGATTTCCTTTGGAAGAGACGTTCCTATTTAGGAAACGCTGTATTAGGCTTGCTTTTCTTGAAATGAAAAGTCATCAAACAAATCTTAAAGGCAAGCTCCTTAGGTCTCAGGTGACTGTCTTTCTCATCGTGTCAGACATACCGTCTCTCTGTGTAAGGGAGTTTTGAAGAGGATTTTTTATAATCCTGACTGTGCCTAAAAACCATAGCCTGTGGTATACACATAAGGAAATGTCATTCATAGCTCTGAATGAGCTTCTTGAAATTCCATGAAGCCAGCTTGGCGGATTTTCTAGGCTGCTGACAGTGACTAAAATCACTGTTTACTTCGTAAGAGAAGATTTTGTTGTTTAAAATATGGCTGTAATGCACTCAAATGTGTAACAACTTTTTTTTTTTTGAGAATTGGGTGGTCTCTTTTCTTTGAATTTTGGACTGACAAATGAATGACATAGTGCCACATAAGCGTGGGTTGGTTCAGAATCTCTTTCCTTGCTCATAAGAGCCCTGGACTTGAGCGGCAAGGTCAGAGTGGCAGTCACCTTGTGAGAACTCCTAAGTGTAATCTACAAGCTTGAAGAGGCATCTGGTAGCATTCAGTGACCCCTGCACGCCTCCCGCAGTCCACCTTACACTTTATAGCTTGAGGCCTTTGCAGAATCCACAGAAGCTGTGACATGATTTCTTCCCATAAAACCCTGGAACAAAGAGGTACACTCTCTGCTTTCTGGTAAGCCTTGCTGAGCTATCTAGAATTGCAGTTTAGCTCCACAGCCTTGGGCCTTTGGCAAACAGTATCATTCATTTCTTTCAAATGATGATAATAGCAAGCAAGGCTACTATCATTATTACTTTCTTTTCACTCTTTTTTTTCTCTATGAATGTTTCAAGGTTTTGGAGGCAGAAAAAAAAAAGTCCAGGTTTGCAGGTCAGTAGTAACAACTTTGGACAAAATTTCTTCAATAGAGCCTCATAGTATTTGATTTGGTAAGCCTATTTGAAAGCAACAACTTGCAGAAGCAAGTAACATCTCAAAAAAAACTGGTGGCTGTTCAGCTTTGTCATCTTAAGGAAAATATCAAGTTGTTCTGAATTGTAGCACCCTCTATTTCAGGGTGTCTTAGTAAAGCAAAATATTTCAGAAGAGTTAGGTTCTAGGAGAATCCAGTCTTAAAGATGTATTTAGTGAAAGAAAATATAATTCACGGGGCAGAGCTGGATGAACGGAGTTTGGACTTCACTACGCAAACACTCATTTTCAGAACCTCTCAAGTATCTTTGGTTGGGGAACATTTTGAATTAATTTAGTTTCTTGAGATGCATCAGATTGGTAGAGACTTGTAGTGGTAATATGAATCATAGTCCCTTAAAGTTAAGAGAGGGCTTAGATGTCTTCTAGTTCAATCTTCCATAGTTACAAGAATCTTCTCTGCACAGTCTCTGCTTGAACATCTCCAGTGATGCAGAGCTCACTGCTTCACTACAAAGCTCAATGTGATGTTGAAAAGTTTTAACTTTTAGAAACTTCTGCTTGAACTAGAATTTTGTTTCCCTTTTTTCCCATCAAGGTCTGATCTTTGGAATATGATGAATAAATTAGTTTCTTCTGCCACTTGACATTGTATTTGGAGATAAATGTCATAATAACTCTGTGTATTTACTTCTCCAAACTAAATATTCCTCTTAAAAAGGTTTTTTGTTTTTTTGTTTTTTGTTTTTGTTTGTTTGTTTTTTTTTTACCAGAAAAGGGCAGTAAGAACTTCTATTTAAAAACAAACATTTGGGTAATTGGAAATATATTTACTGTTTTTCATCAGGACTTAATATGCTAGAAGTGTTATGTCTCCTTATAGCAATCAATAAATTCTATGTAATCCCAATTAATAAATGTACAAATTCTAAATGATATCGGTTCCAAATGATATAGGTGTTTTTTCCCTAGAACTGTCAAAAGTCATCCAACATGCTATGGGCCTACCATGTATCACAGGCTATTCCAGGTGTTGTGTATCGATACAGAAATCTCCTGTGTAACAGCACATACATTCATATGACAGGCAAAATCACTCCCTCATGGGTTTACCTTCCAGTGGAAGAAGATGAAAGTATCACCATTTAAGAAGGATTTAAGCAACATAAAGAAAAATGCATAGGGCAGTAGGGTCCAGAATGACTGGGTGGTGGGTGCCTGGGTGTGGAAGAATGCTGGTCAAGCTAAGGTAGATGGAGAAGCCTCTTGCAGAGGCAACGTTTGAGCTAAGACCCTAAAGATGAGAGAGACACAGCCCCCCAAGCCACAGGGAGATGTGTTCTCCCACAGAAGGACTATCAGAAGCAAAGACCTTGAGACAGCTCGTTGTGTCCAGGAGAGAATGGCTATAGTGGAGTAGGCGCTGGAGAGACTAGTGAGTGAGATGATCATACAGTCAACAAAGGGTCAGGTCTTGTAAATTCTACACTCCATAGTAAGCAGCTGAACTTCATCAGAGCATTTTGGGCTGGGTAGTGATGGGGTCTGATTTAAGATCACTCTGTCTACTTTGTAAGGAATCAACTGCAGGGGAATAAGGGGAAGGAGTGGAAATAGAAAGACCAGTCAGGATCCCAGGAATGAGAAAATGAAGGCTTGAGCTACCATAGTAACAGGGGAGATGGGGAAGAGCAGTAGGGCTTTGCGACGTGTTTTGGAAGTGCCACTGACAGATCTTGCTGAGGGATTGAAGGTAAGAGTATGAAGGGAAGAGAAAGCCAAAAACAAGGTCAATGTTTGTAGTCTTAGCAAAGGGAGAGAGTAGTGCTGCCGTGTGCACCTCTGGTTAAGATTAGGGGTGCGTGGCCCGGTACAGTGGTTTACGCTTGTAATCCCAGCACTTTGGGAGGCCGAGGCGGGTGGGTCAACTGAGATCAGGAGTTCGAGACCAGCCTGACCAACATAGTGAAACCTCGTCTCTACTAAAGATAAAAAATTAGCCAGACGTGGTGGCACATGTCTGTAATCCCAGCTATTCGGGAGGCTGGGATTTACTTGAACCAGGAGGCAGAGGTTACAGTGAGCAGAGATTGTGCCACTGCACTCTAGCCTGGGCAACAAGAGTGAAACTCCATCTCAAAAAAAAAAAAAAAAAAAAAAGACAAAAAACATTAGTGGGACAGAATATGAAAATTGAGGGTAGGAAACAAGAGTTGTCTTGAACATATTGGGTTTGCAGTTTCTGTCAGACATCCAAACAAAGACTGTATGTAGACCTTTGGAAAGAGAACTATGAAGCTTAGAAAGATCACAGTTGGAGACACAGAATACCAAAAGGCATGGGACTGGATAAGATCAAGTAGATGGAGGAGAGGAGAAAATAGCAGAGCATAGGAGAAGGGGGAAGGAGAGACAAGGAGAGGAGATGAGAGAAGAGGTGAAAAGAAAAGCAGAGGAAAGATGACAGGCCTGAAGTGCTCTTATATTTAGAGATTAGATATATAAGAGATTAGACATCAGAGAAGACATGGAAAGAATGCCCAGTGAGGCTGGAGAAAAGGCAGGAGAATGTGGTGACCCCAAAGTCTCCAAAGAAAATACATCAAGAAAGAAAGAATATTCACCCGTGTCAAATGATATTGAGACTCAAATAGGATGAGAAGGGAGAACTGACCGTGGACGTGTCAAATGAAGGACATCAGTGACCTTGACAAAAGCTGCCTCAAGCAGTGGTGAGGTGAAAAGCCTGAAGGAGGTGGGTGAAGAGAGAAAGGGAGTGAGAAAGTGGAAACAGGAAACACAAACCACTCTTAAGGATTTCTGCTGAAAAGGTGAGCAAAGAAATGGGGCAAAAGGAAGAGTGGAAAATACAGCTACGAGTTTCTGCTTTTTTAAATTTAAGTGGATGATGTTAAGGTGTATTGAGATGCCTAGTGAAATGATGCATCGTTAGCAAGTAACTAGTGATGAATGACAGGGAAGAATAATTGCGAGGGTAAATGGGGAGGCAGATCAGCACCACAGGTGGAGACGGAGGCTTTACACAGAACGGAGACCTGCTGTATATGTGCCACATTTTCTTCATCCAGTCTATCACTGATGGGCATTTAGGTTGGTTCCAAGTCTTTGCTATTGTGAACAGTGCCACAATAAACATACATGTGCATGTGTCTTTAGAATAGAATGATTTATAACCTTTTGGGTGTATACCCGGTAATGGGATTGCTGGGTTCAAATGGTATTTCTAGTTCTAGATCCTTGAAGAACATATGCTATGGAATACTATGCAGCTGTAAAAAAGGATGAGTTCATGTCCTTTGCAGGGACACGGATAAAGCTGGAAACCATCATTCTCAGCAAACTGACACAAGAACAGAAAACCAAACACCGCTTGTTCTCACTCATAAGTGGGTGTTGAACAATGACAACACATGGACAAAGGGAGGGGAACATCACACACCATGTCTTGTCGGGGGGTGGGGAGCTAGGGGAGGGATAGCAGGGGGTCGGGGGGCTAGGGGAGAGATAGCATTAGGAGAAATACCTAATGTAGATGACAGGGTGATGGATGCAGCAAACCACTATGGCAAGTGTATACCTTTGTAATAAACCTGCATGTTCTGTACATGTACCCCAGAACTTACAGTAAAATAAATAAATAAATAAATAAACAGAGACCCTGCTTTTGCTTCACAGGAAGAAAAGCCAAACATAAGTGACGATTGGTGGTTTTGATGCAGGGATGGTGTTACTTTAATTTAATCCCATTGTTTTAAAAATATAGTTGTCATCTGGAAAAATAAACATGCCTAAGCAACCAGGAAAACGTTATGGAAGAGAACAGGGTGGAGGAGTGTGTGTGTGGCAGGGGTGGGGGAGCATGGGGGAAGTGAGGAATGGATGGTATGAGATCTGCTAGAAATGAAAATATTTCATGCTATACAAGAACTCAATAGAAAATCTAGAAGCAGGGCATAATACCTTTGATAACTTAGTGTATAATAAAAATAGTCCTTCAAGTCATCAGAGTAAAAATTTAATCAATAAATAATGTTGAGGTGTATTTCTAGCTGTTTGTGGGAATAAGAGATTTGATCTCTGCTTCACTCTTTAAAGTAAAACAAATTCCAGATGGAGCAAACATTTAAACACAGAAAATACCATTAAACTATTTTTTAAATGGGGAATTTGAAAATATGTAGTTTTGGCATGGCAAAGGTATGGCATGAAACTCAGAATCATAAAGGAAAGAAATAGACTAAATTCAACTATGTAATAATGAATAAAAAGTATAAATCAAAAATTAAAACATAATAAAAAATTAAATCAAGTAAATAAAGATGCTGTTCTATGAAAATATTCCATAAACAAAGATAAAACTACAAACTAGCAAGTAACATTTGTAATGTCTATGACAAACGGCTAATTTTTGTAATATGCAAAGAACTCTTAGAGATCAATAAGACAAAGAGGAAAAATAATCTAACAAAAACAGGCTAATATATAAACAGGAAGTTCATGGAGAAAGGACTACTAATTGTCAACAAACATGGAATAATACTCAATCTCACAAATGAAAAAAGAAATGCAAGTTAAAACAATGAGATATTTTCACCCGTGACATATTTAAAATTTTGAAAATATCTATTTGGCGAAGAAGTGAAGAAACGGAAGTCAAGAAGGGCAGTTCGGAGATGCTTAGGAAGAACAAGATCAAAGCACCCT
Organism: Cacajao melanocephalus; assembly: GCA_963573385.1. Classification (NCBI taxonomy): domain Eukaryota; kingdom Metazoa; phylum Chordata; class Mammalia; order Primates; family Pitheciidae; genus Cacajao; species Cacajao melanocephalus. The sequence continues at coordinate 6,168 of CAUYLG010030341.1, read as the reverse complement.
CTGACATAGTGATTGCACTTTAAGGAGTTAAACTATGAATATTCTTGTACAAGCATACAATGAATGATCAAGAATGTTTATTATGACATTATTTGTAGTTTTAAAAATTGGAAATAATTTTTATCAATAGGATATCATTTAATACACTATAATATTCAAAAGAGAATTAAGCCTAACTGTAGCACATTCACATCATAGAATATTGTGTAGCAGTGAATAAAGATGAAGTATAATGTATATGGATACTATGAAAAGATAACATATCTTAAGTAAAAAATGTCAAACTATGAAAACTTGATCCCATGTGAACTTAAAAATATGCCAACATATGTTATATTTGCATAAAGAACCTGGGGTACACATACTGAATTATTTATATTAGTTTTCTCTGAGGCATGCAATTAAGATATAGGGATGATGAGAATACTTTTGCATTTTATCTTATGCCTCTCAGTATTTTGTTGTTGTTGTTTTTTTACTGTGAAAACATATCACTCTCTAATAAGAGAACTAATTTATTTTAAAGTTGCATCCAAAAGCAGGCACCATAATCCAGATACTGCCTAAAATCTAAAGAATGCAATTTGTGGCTAATATTTTCTTGATCTAGACACTCTACTACTCTCTTTTAATGAAGCTCTCTTGTCTTTTCTCAGGTCTTAATCTTCACTGGATAATTCCAGTTTATTTCCATTCCATCTGAATTACAAGATTCAGGATGCTTCAGCATTCTAGAGGTAGAGACAGTTTAGTCTGTTACCCTTATTAAAATGCGTTGTTTTAAAAGACAGCTGGATCTAAACACAAGATTCCAGATCGTATCTAAGTGAAAACGTAATGAAATGATCACCTCCTTTATTTTGTTCTTTCCTTTGATGATTTATTTAAGGTGTACGGGATGGCCATTAGTGACAGATGTGAGGCCGGCATTCAAGTTTCTGTATTGGTTTTGAGTTTACTTACTCATTCATTCATTAAATACTCCTGTGGAGCCTCTTGGATCCCAGGCCCTCTCTGCAGTTCTGGGATATAGTCGTGAGTAAAACAGACCAAAGCTCCTGGGTGAGTGACTGTCGATCACTTTGTCATAACTGTGGGTCAAGAGCTGCTCCCCAGGTCGTTGCACAAGAACATGACTGACCTGCACAACGTGTCGGTGAGTAAACTTCCCTGATTAATTACGATCACAAAACTGCTTCAGTGGGAGCTTAGCAGGAGCTGACATAAGCACTTTCTCACCATAGATTTTAGTGGAATTTCAACTCATATTTCTGACTCACTGGAAGTTTAAATGCCTATTGAGCTGCTGTGACAGGAAGACTGGATATCCAAGATTCTTCTGTCCATAGCTACGAGTTGAAAGGGTAAAGACCCTCTCATCCTATAAATAAATAAATAAAATCACAATAGATTCTTTTTTCTTCTTTAAAATTCAAGCATGTCACATCTTAGCCAGTACCATATCTGGTCCTCCACTTCTGCTAAGAGTGATCAGTGCACTATTATATAGTATTGAATTTGGTAGTAAGTATGAAGGAAAAACTTCCTTCCTGCCATATGTGTCTAATTTCAGATACGCAGGCATTTCGAAATATATTTATATATTGGGGAAGAAAGGCCAGATTTTCGCAAGCAAGTCATTTGTAAAGCATTGAAATAGGTACCCTACATCTGCTGTTCACTTTGATCCCATCCAGATACCAAAGAAGGAGCTGGGGCTTTGAATTTAGAGACAGGGCTGACATCCCAACCCTGACACTTATTAGGCGTCTTGTTAGTGACTGGCCTAAGCCCTCAGTTTATTTGTAAATTAAGGGCAATAGTACCTGCCTATCAGAATTGTGATGAGAATTGCATTTGCTGCAGTGTGAGAGGGCCCAATCCTGTATGGGACATACAGTGGCTATATAGAAAACATTCATCCTTCTTTTTTCTCTTCCTCTTTCTTTGCTTATTTCCACATGGGCCAAGAGATCTGCTTTGCAATCTGGGCATAGATTTCCTTTTTCTGCCCGGACCTTGCATAGTGACCTGGTCAGCTCAACCTGTTCTCCCACTGGCCAGCTGTATGCTCACTCCTCCTCTTTCTTAGATAGATGCTCCTATTTTTTAAATCTATAAAGCTTATTACATATGTCATAATGGAAGCTGGTTTCAAATGGGGTCTCTTGTAGTCATTTCTAGTCACTTAAACATAGTTATTATTAAGAAGGTAAATGTAAATGCCCACAGTATGTTATTATGTGAGTAAAAGCAAGTTATCAATATAATTTCATATTGTGTTATAAAATACCTATCTAATCTATTTGTTTGCACATGCATAGAAAAAATTTTGGAATAATAAACATAACCAACAGTATTTGCTTTTAATGAGTGGGACTGCTGGGAGGTAGACAATAAATACTTCTTTTGTTTTTTAGGAGACAGGGTCTCTTTTGCCCAAGCTGGAATGCAGTGGCACAGTCACTGCTCACTGCAGCCTCAACCTCCCAGTGATCCTCCTGCCTCAGCCTCCTGAGTAGCTGGGACTACAGGCATACACTACTATGCCCTGCTGATTTTTTTTTTGTAAAGACAGAGTTTTGCCATGTTGCCCAGGCTAGTCTCAAACTCCAGAGCTCAAGGTATCCACCCACTTTGGCCTCCCAAAGTGCTGGGATTACAGGTGTGAGACACCACACATGGTGGGACTTTTATTTTTTACTTAACTATACTGGTGTGTTATTTTACTTTTCCATAAAAATTATTTATACAATGAAAAATATTTTAAATGTAATGAAGAAAAATATGTATTCAGTGTTAAAGGACCTGGGATTAGACATTCGAAATGTTTTCTATATAGGTAGAATGACTTAGTCTCTCATTATTTTTAATGTAAAATAATTTGCCATTTGACTATTTATGCACAGAGATATTTTATATTATTTGATGTATCACATTATGAACTCACGAATCAGTTGAATTTGAGGTGACCATTAACATTCCAGAACGAAGTTATCTACCAAGTGAAACCTACTCTTTACTTCAATGATGATATTTCACAAGCAGGAAAGCACACAAGAGTAGGGCAACAAAAAGTACTTATTAGAAGGTGTCGGCTGGGTGCGGTGGCTCACGCCTGTAATCCCAGCACTCTGGGAGGCAAAGGCGGGCAAATCACGACGTCAGGAGTTTGAGACCAGCCTGACCAACATAGTGAAACCCCATCTCTACTAAAAATACAAAACTTAGCCTGCATGGGGGCACGTGCCTGTAATCCCAGCTACTCAAGATGCTGAGGCAGGAGAATCACTTGAATCTGGGAGGCAGAGGTTGCGGTGAGCCGAGATCGCACCACTGCATTCCAGCCTGGGCAACAACAGCAAAACTCCAACTCAAAAAAAAAAAAAAAAAAAAAAAAAGAAGGCATCAAATTCAAAATAAAAGCAAAGCATTTTAATTCACATTCAACTAATTTTTACAAAACATATACATGTACCTTATGGTGCTGTGTATTTTTACATATGTGTTTCTTATTTGGGTCTCAAAAGAATCTGATGAAGTAGTCTGTGCTAGCTTTCTTCATAAATGAGCAAACTAAGTTTTAGTAGAGAGGCTAAGAGTGACTTGTCCAGGGTCACTCAGCTAATGACCCCAGAGCCAGGACATGAACCCTCCTTTTCTGACCCAAAAGATCTGTGCTTTCTACTTGACAACGTATTACTGTTGAAGATATTCTGATTAACTCATGAATTCCCAAGAACACACATAGGGAACCAAAAAGACTCCTGAAGTCAACTAGCACACTTGTCTTTCTGGGCTGCGGCAAAGATCCTTTGTCTATTCTTGTTCTTGTACCTATTCTTACCAAATATCTCTAGTTACCGTCACCTGCAGCAACCCCATAGAAGTCCAAAACACAAGATCACTCAATTATTATCAAAAGCTTTTTCTCATGTCATGATAGCCAGTAAAAAGCTGGTTAACAACAACTTAAAAAATATATATCTACTGTGTTTTCTTCAGTAAACTCCTTGACTTAAATTAGAATTTCACAGTGCTTCTTTGTAGCTAAACAAAGCCTGCATCTTGTTGTAAGTAATAGAACTTATTTATACTTGATGTCCTTTGAAAAGTGGTGGCATTTCAGCAATTCAAGCAGAAAGTCTTCTTTAATTCTTGCAGACAAAATGACACGTAATTATCAGGTAACAGCATTGTTAATATTTAAATATTGGCATAAACCTTTCCATTCATTTCCAAAACTGTTTGAGATCCACCAGGGGGAGATGAATTCGTATTTGTACCTTGATCCAACTTCTCAATGTTTGGAGGGCATGTATAGTAACCAAAGGATCACCCAGGTACTGAAACCTGCATGACCAGTTCATTTTTTGTAGTTCTGTGGCGAGTTTGCAGTAATGCGTGGCTTTCCTCATTGCCAAGACTTCGGCCAGCATTTCTTGCTCGTCATTCTTCATATCTGTCTTTGCCTTTGCGTTGAGTCATTGCCATACTTGTCACTGAGGCTTCCAGGGGTGAAACTCTGGATACATCATCTGTCATCCCAGACAATCCTATTGGGTGAATCCAAATTATGTTGTTTGTTTTTTATTAGTTTGAGGATACCTAAGTATGTCAGCCCTAGGTTAAGATATAAGCTTTTTCCTAACGCCTAGTCTATAGAAAAGTTTTAACTTTGGGAAAATGGCTGATGAAATTTACAGATGATCTCCAAGTCAACCCTCACTCGCCACCCCCAACACACATGTGTTCCACCACTGGTCCCAGGTTTACACTCTTGACCTAACCCAGTACGTGATATAGACCAAATCATTCCATCTAGGCCTCTGTGTCCCTCTTATAAGATGCGGGTCAGGTCTGTCAGAGGCATACTTCCTTCCAGTGCCCTTCGTGTACCCATGGAAGACATTACTAGTTGAACATCAAACTCTTCCCTGACAAGCATGGAAATGGCTACAGCAGCCTCAGTCCAACATCCTCAAAGTACACATGTAGAGGATACATCATTAAAATAACTTTGGAGAACATTTTTTCCTTCTTAACATCTCTCTTTTCAAGAGGATATTTAGGTCTTCCTTTTCCAAATTTATAGAGAATAAAAGCAGCAGCACCGATGACTGGTACTCTTCGTCTCTCCAATGGCCTCAATTTATGCTGGTTCTCCTTGTAGGGCCTTCAAAGAGAGTCCAACACTCAGATGATGGGTTTGATGATATTTATTAGATTGACCTGGAAATCTTGGATTTAAAACCTGGTTGGACTGAGAGGGTTGCCTTGCTATTTTATTGCAAAGAGGAGAGATGACTTTTGGGGAACATTTCACTTAGTTTGTTAACCAACATAATAGCACTTACCAAGTGTAATGCTCTTTACTAAGCACATTAAATATGCATATAAATTCATTTCATCATCACAGTAACCCCATGATGTGAGTACTATTAATACCCTCATCTTACAGATGATGAAACCAGTGTTCAGAGTGGTTAAGCCACTTACCCACAGTCACCCAGCTGGTAAAGGGTGGAGCTAGAATTTAAATCCATCATTCCACACTTGGATGAAGTTCTTGGCACTATACCCCTCTCTCCTCATGTTGTGAAACTCAGTGAGACTTGATCCATCTGAGGGGCATTCTTTTTTTTATACATATATATTTTATTGTGTTTCAGGTTTGGGGGGACATGTGAAGAACATGCAAGATTGTTGCATAGGTACATACATGGCGATGTGGTTTGCTGCCTTTCTCCCCATCACCTATATCTGGCATTTCTCCCCATATTATCCCTCCCCAACTCCCCACCCCATACTGTCCCTCCCCTAGTTCCCCTCCACAGACCCTAGTGTGTAATGCTCCTTTCCCTGTGTCCATGTGTTCTCGTTGTTCAACACCCACCTATGAGTGAGAACATGTGACGTTTGATTTTCTGTTCTTGTGTCAGTTTGCTGAGAATGATGGTTTCCAGGTTCATCCATGTCCCTACAAAGGACACTTACTCATCTTTTTTATGGCTGCATAGTATTCCTTGGTGTATATGTGCCATATTTTCCCTGTCCAGTCTATCATGGAGGGGCATTCTTATAAAGAAATGAGGTTGCCCTCAACCAACAGCCACCTTACCATAATAGTAATAATAATAACAATAATCTTCTGGTGATTAAATTAAA
>CAUYLG010030340.1:0-10286 GCA_963573385.1 Cacajao melanocephalus | reverse complement strand
AGAGGACACAAACAGATGGAGAAACATTCCATGCTCATGGTTAGGATGAATTTATATCCTGAAAATGGCCATATTGCCAAAAGTAATTTATAGATTCAATGCTATCCCCATCAAATTACCAATGACCTTCTTCACAGAACTGGAAAAAAACCACCTTAAACTTCATATGGAACCAAAAGAGAGCCTGCCTAGCCAAGACAATCCTAAGCAAAAAGAACAAAGCTAGAAGCACCACCCTACCTGATTTCAAACTACACAACAAGGCTACAGTAATCAAAGCAGCATGATACTGGTACCAAAACAGTGATATAGACCAATGGAACAGAACAGAGGCCTTGGAGGCAATGCCACACATCTACAACCACCTGATCTTTGACAAACCTGATAAAAACAAACAATGGAGCAAGGATTCTCTGTTTAATAAATGGTGTTGGGAAAACTGGCTAGCAATGTTGAAAAAGCAGAAACTGGACCCCTTCCTGACACCTTACACTAAAATTAACTCCAGATGGATTATAGACTTAAACATAAGACCTAACACTATAAAAATCCTAGAAGAAAACCTAGGCAAAACCATTCACGATATAGTCACAGGCAATGACTTCACAACTAAAATACTAAAAGCATTGGCAACAAAAGTCAAAATAGACAAATGAGACCTAATTAAACTCCAGAGCTTTTGTACAACAAAAGAAACAATCATTAGAGTGAACCAGCAACCAACAGAATGGGAAAAAAAATTTGCAATCTACCCATATGACAAAGGGCTAATATCCAGAATCTACAAAGAACTAAAACAGATTTACAAGAAAACAAACAAACCCATTTAAAAGTGGGTGAAGGATATGAACAGACACGTTACAAAAGAAGACATATATGAGGCCAAAAAACACATGAAAAATGCTCATCACCACTGATTATTAGAGAAATGCAAATCAAAACCACATTGAGATACTACCTCATGCCAGTAAGAATGACAATCATTAAAAAATCTAGAGACAATAGATGCTGGAGAGAATGTGGAGAAATAGGAACACTTTTACACTGTTAGTGGGAGTGTGAATTAATTCAGTCATTATGGAAGACAGTGTGGCGATTCCTCAAGGACTTAGAAATAGAAATTCCATTTGGCCCAGCAACCCCATTACTGGGTATATACCCAAAGGATTATAAATCATTCTATTATAAAGACACATGCACATGTATGTTCATTTTGGCACTGTTTGCAATAGCAAAGACCTGGAACCAACCCAAATGCCCATCTACAATAGACTGGACAAGGAAAATGTGGCATATATACACCATGGAATATTATGCAGCCATAAAAAAAATGAGTTTGTGTCCTTTGTAGGAACATGGATGAATCTGGAAACCACAATTCTCAGCAAACTGACACAAGAACAGAAAATCAAACACTGCATGTTCTTACTCATAGGTAGGTGTTGAACAATGAGAACACATGGACACAGGGAGGGGAGAATCACACACTGGGGTATGTTGGGAGGGGGCAAGGGAGGGACAGCGGGGAGGGGTGGGGAGGTCGGGGAGGGATGAAATGGGGAGAAATGCCAGATGTAGGTGATGGGGGGATGGAGACAGCAAACCACATTGCCCTGTGTGTCCCTATGCAACAAAATCCTGCATGATCAGCACATGTACCCCAGAACCCAAAATACAATTAAAAAAAAAGAAAGGTTCCAGACTTCTAGAACCTATGATCATTGAAGTGTTAATAGTAATGTTTAATGCCATGTAAGATCTCTGATTATTGTAAGTCTGATTTGCCAATTGGATCATTGCATCACATCACCATTCTAAATGAAGCTCCCTTCCAGGAATCATGTCCAGTTATGCTGAGAACTGCCATCTAAGAGTTACATAATTATATAAATTGGCCACATGGTAACATGAAATATAAAATAAGTGTTAATGGATTAGCCAAATAAAAGGACTGCAGTTTAAACACTTGACTCCAATAAAGAAAATATTAGGGACTCTTGGACAACCCAAACACATTAGCCAGAAAACAATTCTGTGGCCACTTTTCAAATCACATTTATTGGAATAATCTCTGTGTATTTGTTGTAAGAAAATTGAACTATAATTCAAAGAAACATATTTTAATAGCATTCCCCTTGTTAAAATAATTATCAGCAGGATACAAAAACAGAGGAAGGAAAGCTGCTTGGAAAAATCTGTACTAAACTTAGTAAAATTTACCTTCACTCCTAAGCAAACTATTTGATGTAAATTTTCAGGAAGGGTTTAATAGGAATTTCCTGAAGGCACACATAAATAGGAGTCTTGCCTATTTGTTAATGCAGGTTTGAACAAATTTAAGGAAAGATGTAAACATTTCCTATTATACAAATTAGAGGGATTTTTTTCATTGTTCACATGGAAGTAGAAACGTTTAACTGACAAAGTGAAAGCAGATGTATGTGTAATTATGAAGAGGGTTTTTTTTCCAGTTCAAATTCAATATAAAAATGAAAGTCTGTGAAATGAAATATGTTTCATTGAGGCATTTCTTCATGAATTATATTATTTTAGACAAAATCCCACAGGGGTAAATATAGTTTCATCTTTCTCAGGTGTAAAACAAGTTTCCAAGAAGAACTATTTCCTAACAAGTGAAAATATTTCCATCTTCAACCAACCTTGAAATGTTACTGCTAGGAATAAAAATCTTTGCTGTGATTCTTGGCCCTTTTTCAGGACCCATTATGCAAAAGCAGATTAAAATATTTTATTTTTCCATCTGTGAATTTTGTATTTCACTGCTATGGTAACTCTTTTCTCCTCAAAGACAGAAATATTTTATTCAATGATGATTATAGCCTGTTATTACCCTCATGTAACTAAAAAGTAATAAAATTAATGTTTTATTTAATTTTGTTGTGTTTTATTAATTTTGAATGATAATGTTACATTTATCATTCAAAAATTATCCATAGAATATATCAGTATGTGCTTACAGTAGTCAAATGCAACTATTTTGTTGCAAAAATTAATTTTAAAATTAAGTTTAAATCTTGTATATACTAAAACTCAATTAACTATGTTTGTTATTGCTTAAATTATGCCATATTATGTCCCTTGATGTATATAACGATAATAATTAATAAAAGTCTGAATACTCCGTTCTGTTAAATGAATGCTCATTCTGTCTGTGTATATGATGCAATGGTAATGCTAGTTAAAATAAAAATGTAACTGCAGCTTTATTAAAAACTACTTCATTTCTTTAATTGATATTAACAACACAGCAAAATGTCAACTAACGTTAGAGAGAAGGTATTCACATTTGCTTTGTGAACAGCCAGTTCTTAAAATAATTTCATTGAACAATATACATAATAAATCACACAGCAAAATACAATGATTAAAATTTACTCAGAAATAACCTAAATATTTGGAGAAACTTGTGAGTTTATATAAGCACACACAAGTTGTGCACACATGCAAACATGCATGCTGTAGAGCTGAGTGTGGTATATTTAACTCTTAGTGTTAATAAGTAGAAAAAATGAATTACAACAGCCTTTTTATACAGCATGGTATTTTTAAAATAAAATTAAAGCTAATAAGTCTATGTATTTCTAAAATTTCTCTTTAGGAATATGTAGAAATGCAATACAACAACATAAAAAGGAATGATGAAATAGGTTCTAGATGACAAATACTTCAGCTAGTGAGAGGCAGAAAAATAGACTGGGAATATTTAAAGAGAGGTACACTCTACCGAAGTGTCTAGGCCAGTGAATTTTCACAAACTGAACACACCCTTATAACCAATATTCAGATCAAGAAACAGAGCATTAAGAGTAACGTAGAAATCCCTCCTTGGTTTTTCATTTTGTTTGGTTGTTTTTTTTTCCAGTCATTATCCCCACTCTTGTCTTACTTCTCCTCCTCCTAACATTACAGATTAATTTTTGTCTGTGTTTTAAATTTACCTGACTGAAATTATATAGTATGTATTCTAGTGTCTAGTTTCTTTTACTCAGCATTAGGTTTGTGAGATTAGTCCATCTTTTCAAGGTACAGTTATAAAGGGTTGTTACTGTTGTATAATTTCATTGTGTGACTTTATCACAATTTAACTGATCTGTGAATATGCCTTTACATAGTTTCAGATTTAGACTATTACAAATAATGCCAGTATAAACAATGCTGTGCTTGTCTTTTGGTAAATATGTGTACACAATTTGTGTTAGGTATATGTCTCCATAAGAGCAATTGCTGGGTCATAGGATTTGCTTATGTTCAACTTTATTAGATCTTGCCAAACAATTTTAATTTACATTATCACACTCTGCTATCTTGCTCCATATCTTTGCCAAAATTTGTTATTTTCCATCTTTGTTTTGCATTTGAATTTTAGCCATTCTCACTGGTGTCTAATGGGTACCATTTTGTGGTTGAATTTGGATTCCCTTTAATACTTATGAAATTAAATTGCATGTTAACTTTTACTGTCCATTTGATAGATGCTTTTGTGAATTGCATGGGCAAATCTTCTGCCCATTTTTCTCTTGGGTTTCTGCCTTTTTCTGGTTGATTTGTGTTTCTGTAACCAGATACAAATCCTACATCACATATATGTAAATATATATGTATGTGTATGTACATGATAAATATATGTACACATATATTAATATCCATATCTATCACAAATACTTTCATTCTATGTTGTCTATTCACACTATTATTGGTACTTTTAGCAATCAAAATATCTTATCTTTAACATAGTCCAGCTTGAAAATTTTTCTTTTATGGTTTTTTATCTCTCTTTCTTGTTTAAGAAACATTTTTCTCTTTTAAAGTCACAAGTTTTTTTTTTTTGCTATTTTCTATAGAATGTCAACATATGATCTACTAATCTCATTAATATATGTATATTTAAAGGAAATGAAATCATATGTTGAAGATATCTTCACACCCATGTTTATTGTAATGCTATTCAAGATATATAGTATCAACCTAAAAGCCCATCTGTATAAATGGCTGAAAAATATGGCGTGTGTGTATATATACACAATTGTATACCCTAAAACAGAATAAAATTCTGTTATTTGTAGCAACATGGATAGACCTGGAAGACATTATAGAGAACATACTAGGTGAAATAAGCCAGGCGTAGAGCAACAAATATGTGGTATCAGATGTGGAATCTGAAAAGTTTCCTAGAAGAAGAAGGTTAAATAATGGTAACCAGAGGCTGAGGAACAGAGGGATGAGAGGGACTGGGAGAGCTTGGTCAATAAATACCAAGCTACAGTTAGGGAGAATAAGTTTTGGTGCTGTATCACACAGTAGGATGCCTATAGCAAATAATATACAACGTATATTCCAAGACAACTGGAAGAGAAGAGTTTGAGTGTTGCCACCACAAAGAAATGATAAATGTTTAAGGTGATGGATATGGTTATTACTCTGATTTGATCATTATATCTTGTATATATGCATTGAAACATCATATTGTGCCCCATAAAAAATGTCCAATTATTATATCAATTAAAACCAAAGTTTATTTTACAAAGCTAAGAAATATTACCTTTTACTTTAGACCAACACCTGTCATCGTATATAGTTTAGAGTAGGAGATAAACTTTTTCTCGTATCAATATCCAACTGACCTGGCAGTATTTGTTGAAAAGACCAATCATTCAGCTACTGCACAATATTGTTTTCTGTTTTGAGTGGTGATTTATAAGTGTTAATTACATTATTGAAATAATGGAATTTAAAAATTAACTAGACTACGAATGAATCAATGGGAAAAAAAGTATATACAGAATTATGTTTAATCAAATTCTGATTATCTTATGTATAATAAATAAATAAATAATAAAAATAGAGAACATGTGAGTCGGAATCACAAAAGCATGATTCTTATGTGGGACAGTATCTAGTCAGCAAAACAGAATTGATATGTGTAATTCTTTTGAATTAAGGGAGTTTAATGTAGGGAATTCTTTTGATAAATGCTGGAGAAGTGAATTGGCAAAGAGACTCTTACTTTCTGGGTCTTTATTGTATGCAGAATTATTAACTACAGAAAGCAGCTTCCACCCACAGGTTTGGGGAACAAAGAAGCTAGAATTCAAACTGATTCATGGGGCTATGTATGGCATCTTATAAGCACAACAAACCTGGTTCTATGTTTGTCAATAGAACCTGGAAGCTGTAGGAACTGCTCAAATTCTGGTAAAATTAGAATTGCAGTCAGTCAGCAAAAAGAAAAGAAGTTTCTCCTTCTCTTCCCCTGCTTTCCAATCTGCCTTTGGTGTCCCTTATTGGCAGAAAAATAACAGAAAGCCAACGGGCAAAGAACTGATGTTGGTATAGCTCACAGCTGTAGCACAAGGAAGCAAAGCACAGCAGAGCAGACACGGAGCTGAGAAACTATAGATTTAATAATGACACAATTAAAAACAAATCTGAATATTAAATAGATTATTCACATTTATATTTAAATTTAAATTTAATGCAACGTCTCTTAAGGCTTAAGTCAAAATAGTAAGTTATTGTATTCAGATTGTATTTATATTTGTTTATATGACATAGAATTTTGCATATTTTCCAGGGTTAAATTAATGCGTGAGACATTTTTAATTTTAAAAAATTTTATGGATTCCTATAACACATGCTTAATGTTTAAGTCTGATGAATTGTCTTAGTTAATGTTCATAATTTACAAGTCATTCCAGTTTGTAGGTGCATTTTTTTTATTATTTAAATATTCTGTCTCCATCTTCTTCATAACTACTAGCATTCAGACTTCATAAAATGGTCACAAATGCTCTTCCAATCTGTCAAAATAATTTCAGCTCTTTCCTTAAGGCTTACTTACTTCCTTAAAGTCGCATTCCCACGTATATGTCTCATTAGAGATAAACAAAATACAAAACTTTGTGATAATCTGCAAATTAAAAAATGTACATCTCATCACTTTCAGAGAACAATATAGGAAAAAATAAAATTCCTCATGTAAATGTGTATGGCCCCCAAAATTAATTAAGAGTTTATTATAAAAAGTATTTCAAGCTCATGGAGACTACAGATAGGCAACTGGGAGTAATATAAAAGCATAATTCCTTCTATTTATTCATTATTTTAATTTCACTGATTAACTCAGGACTTAATTCTCATGGTGGACCTCACTCTTCCATCATAAGAATGAGTTAATACAATTTTTTAAAAATCCATAAAAGTCAGTGCTTGACTTCATGTAGGCTAAGAAAATATGATCAGTTAATCATATCTTCTTCATTTGTTGATTGTGTCACTGTTCATAGAAATGTATAGGCACAAATTAAGCTTTAAAAATAGAGAAATAAATAAAAAGAAGAGAGAATATAACTTATAGAAAAAAAGGTCATCTTTTATCTCTTTTCCATTAAACCGGTCTCAAAAAATGGCAGCTCTCAAAATATTATGGAATAAATTAAGTTCTAATTGGAATTTCCAAAACATTTCAGATCTCATTAACGTAAGTAATATAATGAGAACTAATCTAAGGCATTGTAAAAAATGTAAAAAAATCAACATTCTTAGATAATATTAGTTTTTCTTTCTCTTTGTTTTAATAAAGATTGAATACACACTTTTTCTTAAAAAAAGATTCATTTAAAAGCAAATATATTAAACTATGTAGCTGATGTTTTCTGATGTAGATAAAACAGAAAATAAGATTTATCTAAAGTATTTTAACATTTAAATTGTTGAATTTGTGTTGGAGCATCAGATAATGTTGATAATCAAAGTGCGCCTTAAGATTATAAATTAGGATTAATTATAAATTCTAGTGATTTTACCAAAAAAGCACTTATCTATAAGACTAATAAGCCAATAAGCGACATTTCCTTTTCATTTTTTTTCTGCTTCCTTTCCTTCACTACTGAAATGACTGTTAACAGTCAAAGGTTGACAAAGTAGGAAGAAGCAAGATGAAATTGCTGTGAAGTTAGATTGCACCTGCCACACAGGTTCCCATGGTACCTGGCTACTAGGGAAGAGTTCTCAGGCACAGAACACCACAAAGCTGCTGCCTTGACATCCTTTCCAAGTTGGAAAAGAATAAAAACACAGGTGACACAATATAATTTCCAGAAATAGATAGATCAATTCCTGGGACAAGTCAAAATTTGAGAAAAAGTAAGTGGACTCTATTTCTTTGCAAATGTTTCTACTGGAAACTGTTAAACATGATATTTAGGAAGTAAAAACAGAGTTGTAATAAACCCATGATACACAAACACACATATATACACATTTACATATATGGACATGTGTGTATATGATATATAATATGTGTAAATAATAAATTCAAGGCAACAGATATTGGAGAAGGGAAAGGATCAGGAAAAATAACTAATGAGTACTGGGCTTAATACCTGGATGATCAAATAATCTGTACAACAGACACCCCGTGACAAAAATTTACCTATGTAACAAACCTGCACTTGTACTCCTGAACTTAAAATACAAATTAAAATAAAGAAACTTGCCTTTATTACAGCCTTTTACATTTCAGATGGTTTCTACATCAAGTCTTATCAGACTGTTTCTTGATAGTTGAAATAAACAGCCATCTCACAAATGGTGCAGAACACTTGACTTCATCAGTTTCTTCCCTGGTATTTCCTTCTTTGGTTGCGCAGCGATACCCTCAAACTATACCATTTAACTATTTGCATATGTTAATAAACTCACTGATAGAAAATAATGTTAGAATTTAAGATACTGACAATAGCAAGAAATGAGAGCTGAAAGACTGAAAAGAAAAGAATACAATATGTTAACTAAAAATAAATGATGAGAGACTCCAGAATAACTGAGATAAGGAGTTTGCAATTCTTCAGGCCTTCAGGGTCCCTAAGACATACTTAATTTAACCCAGCATGGTAAGATATTTGAATGACAAATATTTTTGAATCATCCAATCCATTTAATCTGTATAAAATTAATAATGTGGGTTGGGATCCAAGATGGCCGATTAGGAGCAGCTCAAGATTGCAGCTCCCAGCAAAAGCGCAGAGGGTGAGTGAATGCCGCATTTCCAGATGGATTTTTATTGCCCACAGATCAGGAGATTCCCAGGTGGAGGAGCCCCATGGGTCACCAGCATGGCTGTTTCAGCCTGAGTGGCTGTTTTGGCTGGTGCCCCGGCGCAGCTGTCTTGGCTGGTGCCCCGGCATGGTGGTTCTCCAAGGGCACCCTTTTAGCTGGCTATTGGAGCTATGGGAAGAAAGAGTCGCCCATTCAACTGATAGAAAAGGAGACTGAAACAGGGAGCCAGGCCAGGAAAGTCCCGGGCAAAAAAGCACCACGAATCTCAGTGCAGCTGTTTCAGCTGGCACAGGTGCAGTGGGTCACCACACAGGAAATTGTACAGATCCCGGCACCTTTTCAACAGGTGACTGGAACACCTGGGAGACAGTCGACCATTCGCTCTGAGGCAGGGAGCCAGGTGATCAGGCTTGGCTGGTCCCACCCCCACAAAAAAAACAGCAATCTGACTCTGGATTGAGAGTTTCACAGCAAGCACAGCTGAACCCAGGATGGTCCGGCACTGTCGGGGAGGGACGTCTGCCATTACCAAGGCAGTCCACCACCACGGAGGTAGTCCGCCATTGCTGAGGCAGCCCGCCATTGCCTAGGCAGCCCACCATTACAGAGAGAGTCTGCCATTATAGAGGTGGGCTGCCATTGCTGAGGCAGTTCTAACTATATCCATATAAACAGGACTGCAGGGAAGTTCACACAGCAGCTGGGTGGAGCCCACAGCTGCTCAGCAAAGCCTCTGTAGTCAGACAGTGACTAGGCTGCCTCCTGGCAGGGCAGGGCAGCCCTGAAAAAAGGCAGCAGGACAACACAAACTCATAAACAAAGCCCTAAATCCCCAGGCCACAGCACCGGGGAAAAAAAAAGGGGGGGTTATGAGTTCTGCTGCAGCAGACTTAAAAGTACCTGCCCAGCAGCTCTGAATGAGCAACGGAGCTCACAGCTCAGCACGTGAGCTCCTATAAAGGACAGACTGTCTCCTCAAGCAGCTCCCTGATCCCCGTATATCCAAAGAGTCACCTCATAAAGGAGAGCTCAGACTGACATCTGGTGGGTACCCTTCTGGAACAAAGATAGCAGAAGAAGAAACTGGCAGCAACCCTTACTGTTCTGCAGCAGCTGCAGGTGATCCCCAGGCAAGCAGGGCCTGGAGTGGACCTCAGCAGTCCTACAGCAGAGGGGCCTGAATGTTAGAAGGAAAACTAAGAAACAGA
>CAUYLG010030339.1:0-92309 GCA_963573385.1 Cacajao melanocephalus | reverse complement strand
CTGCACCCTCCTTTTCCTAGATCTGTGGCTTTGTGCAAGTTAATCAAACCCCCAGAGCCTGTCTTTCATCCTAAAATGGAGATAATAGTTTCTACTTGTAGGGTTGTTCTGAGATTTGAATAAGATTGTACAATCACTTAGTTCTTAGTGCTCATTTATTGAGTACATAGCTAGGTACTTAGTGCTCATTTATTGAGTACATAGCTAGGTGCACTAGGTATGCACCTTCTTTGTGTTGGGTGCCAGCCCCACCCCTGTACGTGGGTGCCCTTAGTCCCGGCATCCTGCAGTATAGTGTATTTCCGTTGGGCAGGGTGTCTCAGTCTCTCTTATGCTCAGGCTGGCCACAGAGGCTTTCCTGGATACATCTCGGTCCTGGTTCAACCCTGAAGCAGGGGAGCAGGGTTGCCCGCAGCTTCCTAACAGAGTCAGCCTCCCAAGTAGAGCAGCTGAAGAGGGAAAATAGTCACTGGTCGCTGCAAGACTCATTGTCTGGAGCAATATCTGGGGGCTAGGGCAGGTCCTCAGCCCACGGTGGTGATGAAAAGCACTCAAATTATCAAAGAGCAAAAATTGTACATTAAAACCCACACTTTCCACAAGAGTCATGTGAGTTTCTCCTCCTAGCCTGAGGGCATTTCTCAGGTGCTCCTTTCTATGTATGATTCTTTGCCTCCAGGACTGCCCAGCTCCAGCACACTCAGGACAGGTGTTGTCTGATTCTGCCTGACATGCACCAGGCTTAGGAAACTGCCTCCCACGAGCCTGCGCTGCCACTCCTATGCCTGGCTCTGGGTTCCAACCCTGAGAAATATTATTATAATATTAACATAACCCTGAGAAATATTATGATTATCCCCATTCTACAGATAAGAACACTGAGAAGTTAATTAACTTGCCACATATCTGACAAGGCTAGTTGCATAGCCAGGCAGTCTGGCTCCTGAGTCCACATTTTAGACAAAACTGGACCTCCTGGTTCTTTTGAGGCATCACTACTGGAACCATCCTAATACTCATAAATAAACATTTCTTTTGGGGCGGGTCAAATAAAATTTTAAACAGAAAAGTGTTTCACCAACTCTCAAGCTCATAAAATTGTACATTATAAACATGTTTCATGATGCCCACAGATAACTTATTAATGATATCATCTATTTTAAAAGACATATATAAAACCCATCCCTTAAGGAAGGACTCCCATCACTGTTCCCCACAGGCACTCTCCTCAGTCTTACGCCTTTGCCCACCCCAAGAAAATCATTCAACGTATTTATTTCATAGTGTAATATAGGAAATAGCTTCTTTTTAGATTTTTTAAAAATGTTATTAACATTGATCATACAAACGTGGAATAGAAATTCCTTATGTTTTATCTAGATTTAAGGCTCTACATTATGGAATATATTTCTATCAAGCCATACACAGTGGAGATTATGAAATGAATTGTGTTTTAGTTTAAACATTAGGGGAATTTCAGAACTGCAACATGACAGATAATCCTCGGATGAAAATTAAGTCTCTCCTCTGGTCAGGCATCTATATGCATCAGTGAAGAGAAGACGGGGACTGTGGAAAGGGAAAAAAGTGAGTCAGGAAGGGCTGTGAGCACATCTGTTCCCCAGTCCCTCAAGTAGTTAAATCCTGACTTCCTCTACCCCAGTCCCTCCTGGGGTATGGCCAACACTGGCCTTTCACAACTGTGTGTGACTAGAAATGCAACAGAAACTCAGCTGAATCCCCAGGGCTTCCCCTCTGCCCTTCTCAAAGGAAAGATCTGTCCCAGGACCATTTATTCCAACATTTTCAGTTATGAGAAATCTGGTAAGATAAAGTTATTTTTACATTTCTCAAGAACTACATATTTATTCACACTCATTAGAGGAAAGTCAGAATCTACAGAAAACCAAGAAGATTTTAAAAAATCCATAATATCACCATCAAAAGGGCCGCATTTAGCATGTTGGTCCACAGGCTTTTTAGCATCTTTTTCTGTTGGTGTATGCACAAAATACACAATTGCATTCTGCCTACATTTTATAATTTGCCTGTTTTTTAATACTATATATTGAAAATTTTTAAGACCTGCAATATACATATGCTGACAACATTATTTCCAAACAATATATTTATAAATAAATGCATGCACACACCATCTCTCTTATATACAACACATCTTACTTTCTAATTCTCCATTCTTGAAGATTTAGGTTTTTCCAACTTTTTCTTAATATACTCACCAGGAGTCAGCAAACTTTTTTTTTACAAAAAACCAAAGACTAGATATTGTAACTCAGCACGCCATAGGTTTCTGTTGCAACACTCATCTCTGCTGTCGCAGGGAAAGAAGCCATACACAATTTGTAGGCAAATGGGCATGACTGTTTTCTGATAAACTTTACAAAATAGGTGGTGGATTAGATGTAGCCTGCTCCTCTGGCCATGGTTTGCCAGTCCCTGACATATACCACTAAAGAGGATCCTGTTGGAATGAAACCTCCTTACACATCTCTGATGATTTCCTTAGGACTAATTGCGAGGCATGACATCACGGTAGCTGTGGGTCAAAGGGCATGCATGCTCTGGGATGTACATTACCAAATTGCTCATGATGAGACTTTCTCATGTCAAAATGTTTTGTGACCACCGGAAGGCTGGTTCTGCTTTTTTAAATCCACCAAATGAAGAATAGAAATGACATTGCATGTATGCAGGATATTTAGTCATCCTATAGATAATGCATTGTGCACAAGTGTATTCTACATTTTTTCACAATAAGTCTACATCCGCCAGAGTTGAAATAAAACAAAACAAAACAAAACAAACCTATTTAGCACCTTCTCTGTAGCAGGCCCATTCATATATGTTTTTGCATTTAATTCTCAGAATTCTTATGACCTAGGCTTTAAAAATTTTTTTTAAAAAATATTTAGTTGGCCCGGTGCAGTGGCTCACGCCTGTAATCCCAGCACTTTGGAAGGCCGAGGCAAGTGGATCACCTGAGGTCAGGAGTTGGAGAACAGCCTGGCCAATATGGTGAAACCCTTCTTTACTAAAAATACAAAAATTGGCTGGGCATGGTGGTGGTGCCTGTAATCCCAGCTATTCAGGAGGCTGAGGCAAGAGAATCGCTTGAACTCAAGAGGCAGAGGCTGCAGTAAGCCAAGATCGCACCATTGAACTCCAGCCTGGGCAACAAGAACAAAACCATGTCTTAAAAAAAAAAGGAAAATTTAGTTGACAAGGATTGTATATATTTAATGCGTACAGCATGATGATTTCCTATATGTATATACTTGTACTGTGTACTAATTATCACAATCAAATTTATTACATCCATTACCACCTATGTTGTACATTAAATCTCCAGAATTTGTTCATCTTATAACTGACAGTTCGTACCCTTTGATTAATAGCTTCATATTTTCCCCACCCCCAGCCCTTGCCAACCACCATTCCGCTATCTGTTTTTATGCGTTTGACTCTCTCAGATTCCACATACAAATGAGATCATACAAAACGTGTCTTTCTGTGTCTAGCTTATTTCACTTAGCGTGATATCCTCCAGGTTTATCCATGACAGGATTTTCTTCTTTTTAATGGCTCATAGTCCACTGTTTATATGTATTTTATTTATCCATTCATCTCTTGATAGGCACTTAGGCTGTTTCTATATCTTGACTATTGTGAATAATGCTGTAATAAACATGGGGCACAGATCTCTCATCAAGGTTCTAATTCCATTCTGGGGACTATATACCCTAAAGTGGGATTGCTAAATCATATGATAGTCTCACTTCTAATATTTTGAGGAAACTCCATACAGTTTTCCATAAAGGTTATACCACTTCACATTCAACCAACAGTGTATAAAGGTTGTCTTTTCTCCACACTTTCACTAACACTTGTTATCTCTTGTCTTTTTTATAGTAACCATCCTATCCTATGTGGCAATATCTCATTGTGGTTTTGATTTGCATTTCTCTGACGATTAGGGATGTTGAGCACATTTTCATATACTGGCTGGCCATTTGTATGTCTTCTTTGGGAAAAAAAAGTCCATTCAGGTCCTTCACCTATTTTTAATTGGGTTATTTATGTATTTAGTTGTGTGAATTCCTCATATATTTTCAATTAACCCCGTATCAAATACATGGGTTGCAAATATTTTCTTCCATTCCATAGGTTGCCTTTGCATTTTGTCATTGTTTCCTTTGCTGTGTAAAACCTTTTAAGTTTGATGTAGTCCCATTTATTTATTTTTGCTTTTGTTGCCTGTGCTTTAGTATTATATGGAAAAAAAATTATTGCCAAGATCAATGTCAAGGAGATTTTTTCCCTATGTTTTCCTCTAATAGTTATATGGTTTCACATATTACATTTAAATCTTTAATCCATTTTGAGCTAATTTTTTGCATATGATGTAAAACAAGTGTCCAATTTCATTCTTTTGTACGTGGATATCCACTTTCCCCAACATCATTTATTGGAGTTTCCTTTCTACATTGCGTATTTGTTTTTAGCATAAAGTAAAAGCAAGTTTATTAAGAAAGTAAAGGAATAAAAGAATCTACACTGTGTATTCTTGATGCGCTTGTCAAAGATTAGCTGATCATATATGTGTGGGATTATTTCTGGGTGAGCTTGGCATTTTTATCTTCCTCGTTTTACAGATGAGGAAGCCGAGTTCCTAAAATAAAGGCTATGGGTCTTGGGTTCTCTCAAAACTTTGAGAATTAAAAAGGGGACCTCTCTGCTGGGTTGGAAGAATAGCACCTCTCACCTGACAGTGGCTTGTGGTGTCCCTGGAGTCTAAAAGCTACACGATGCTCTCTGGGAAATGGCTGCTTTCTGACTGGTATGCTTGGATCTGTGCAATGGATAGTCATTGGTGCCCCAGAAATCTCTACTCATTTCAAGCTGGTCCACTCTACTGTTTTTCTCCTTTCACTGAGCTTCCCTTTCTCAGTTTCATGCTGAAACCCCAAGATTCACAAATATTCCCTTCTCCTATGCCAACAAAACACACACTGATGTAACCCCAAAAAAGTCTTCCAGCCTCCCTAGCCTACAGGAAGGAATGAAATTACATCTGAAATACAGCATGAGCTGGCACTCCCTAATATAATACAAATATAGTATTCAGTATTCCACAACTGTAACACTGCCATTCTTTGGAAAAAATTAATAGTTATTCCATGGCAGGCAGATCGATGCAAACCTAACCCAAAGTACAAGGAAGCTGAGAGAAAGAAAGAGGCTCACAAATGCTATCTCTTAGAAACTAACATTTAATAGGGACTTACAAACGGAAGCCATGTCTGTGCCTCTGGTGGTGGAGAGACAAGATGGTGGATCCCTGCACCATTACCCCGAAGACCCAGGGCTTATATACCACAGGGAAAGGGTATACGTGATTCAGAAGTGATGTGCAGGACAATTAAAGTATGATAACATCAAAGTTGTTTTGACCTAGGGGCCTGATTTACAGTAAGTGTGTGCTCTTACACAAGGAATAATAGACAAACTGGAAATCTTAATGGCCTTCCCAGAGCAGAGGTTAATCTGAAGTCAACATGGCAGGGTAGCATCCAACATGGAGTTGCTTTGGCTTCCACATAGTGACTGCGAGAAATTAAGGATCCACAAAAGTAGCCACTCTCTTTAGGAGTACAGTGGAGGGCAGCAGCAGTGGTGGTAGTGGTGGTGTTGGTAGAAGAAGGAGGTTAGAGTGACTTGTCAATGTGATCCAACTGAGAATTTGCATTGTCTTAATTAGCTGCTGCAACAAAAGTAAGTTGTCCCAAAGCTCAGTGGCTAAAAATAACAATTGTTCTCGTGAATCTGTCAGTCAGCTAGGGGATCATAAGAGGGTCAGTTTTCTGTCAGTCAGCTAAGGGGTCATAAACCCAAATCTTACTGGTGTAACTGATTATCCTTACTGGTTATCCCTCCCCGGGTGAAATCCAAAACTGGTGTACTTGAACAACAAGCAGCTTTCCTTCAAGTGGTGATTCCGGGACCAGGCTCCTTCCGTCTTGTAGACTTCACCAGCTGCAACACGTAGCTTCCAAGAGAACTTGCTTTTGTGCTTCATGCTAGCAGTAGGAAGAAGAGAGTGAAAGGTTTTGCATGGGGAGCAAGGGAGTTAGGGGCCTCACCCTGGAGATGAAGTGCTTCTGCTTATATTCCAGTAGCTAGAACTCAATTGCATGGCCGTAGCAAATCAACGGCAAAGAAAGCTAGGAAACGAAAGCTACTGTGTCCTCAGAAAGAAGAAATGAGTCTGGTAAAGAGCCAGCCAGCCTCTGCCACTCATATAGAGGCTTGCTTGCCTCCCCAACAATGGTAAAGTGAAAAAGACTGACCAGCTATTTACCAAACTTAGTGATCAAGCATTCCACAGAGTCATCCTCGTAACGTGAATGTCATTCTGAACATTCAGAGCCTACAGAGCAGCAGAGCTGGTATTTATAGCAGCTTTTGCAAAAGGAGAAATAAAAACTTAGATACAAAAGATGGATCAACATTTCTGAGAACCTGTAATACAAGAAGTCTTGAGTTTTTGTCAAGTCGGAAGGAGGAAGTAAAATGTTATTATAATCAAATATGGGATTTCCCCCACATCTGAACATGGCAGGAGGCTTTTTACCCTAGGAAGTCTCCACTTGTTAACATTTCAGACAGCGTGACTGAATGAGGAATTCTGTGAAGACTGGGGGAAGAAGAGAGGATGCCAGTCCTTGTTCCTAGGCTAAGACCTGAGCCCTGTAATATTAATATTTGGATCTAAAATCTGGTAAATGGGGGTGTGTAAAGAAAAGTCATAAACAGTGTCATGTGAGGGAGAGAGCTTGGGATCTGAAGTCAGAAAGACTTGGGGAATTAAATTGTATAACCCTGGCCAAGCTACTGTCTCTCCATGTGTGAAATGAAGACAACCTTTGATAATGTTTTTGACCTTTAAAAGGAGGTGGAGAGAGTAGATGGGGCAGGGGCTAAAATCTGGCACATAGAAGTGCCCAGTATATGCCAGTTCCTTTCTCCCTTCTCAATTTCTCTGTCATTCAAAGTGGCCACCATTTTTTAGTAGTCTTAATTATTAGGAGGAAGAAGCTATTTCCCTTGGCTTAGAGAGCTTGTTTGAAAACACTTAATGCTAAGCACAGGTCTACAGAATCCAGAGAGGCCAGCTTCCTGTTGGGGCTTAAGCTTCCAAATACCCATGTCATGACCCAGGATGTACATGCTGGGAGGAAAGACATAAATCTGTGTTGTCATCTAAGGAAATGTCACCCAGCAACATGATGTTGGGGTTAAACAACTTGTCCTGGGTTACGCAGCTACTAAGTTGAAGTCAGGATTTGAGTCCAGGTGATCTGGTGCCTGAGCTCAGATTCTTAGGCTTACCTGCTACACTATCTAGATCTGGTACAAGAGGAAGAGGTGTAGATGGAAGGACGCATGCTTATCGTAGTATTTAGCTGTCTGTTGCAGACCCCTCCCAGAAACCCAGGCCTTGGTCTCACGCTCTAGTTTCAGAGTGTTAAGAACAGTAGAGCTGTTGAACAGTTGAGTACTCACAAGTCATTGCTGATAATGACCCTCTTATGTTGTAAAGGCTTTCATTGGGAGCAGGAGCCCTTTGGGTGGTGATAATCCCCTATAGACAATTGCTATGCTCTTTGTCACCTTGTGAGGAAATTATATGTTTGTGATTTTATTGACTGTCCCATGGCCAATGATTCTTTAGGCATAACTGGTCACATACTAAGCTCCCTGACCTCCGTATGGGAATCAGAAGCCCTCATAGAGTTATGGAAGTGACAGTAATACTAGCTTCGGCCTTAGAGTCTCTTCATGGTTCAGTTTACAATATCCAGCAGAATAAAAGGGACAGGTTCTGATTTGTCTTTATCTTGAAATATTTCCTTAATGAAATGATACACTTTTGCATGAGCTCTCTATAGGAGCCCTGCTCTAGGGAATAGAAAGACATGCATCCCCTTTCACAGAAATTCATAAGACTAGTAGCTGCTAGTGCTGAGGGCTCTGTGCCAGGGGTATGGATGTGTACATATATGGTAATTTGTTCTGTCCGACATTGAAGTAGGAATTATGATCCCCACTTCACTGAAAACAGAAGTGAGGCTCAGAATGGGAAGTTAATTTTCCCAAGGTCACACAGCTAGCAAGTAGTGGAGCCAGATGCAAACCAGATATGTTGCACTCCGGGGTCCTCACTCTCAGTCACTGTTCTATACTTGGATCAGGCTTATTTTCACAACCTTGAAACAGCCTTAGTAAGTAGCCAGTGATAAGTGCCACATACTTTGGCTCACTTAAAGCCAAAGTAACAGTTTTGGGTGGATGATAGCCACTTTTAATCTGATCAAGCACTCAGAAGCCTCTAGAATGAGTTGCTTAGCTCAAAGCAGTTTTTTTATGCTAATGAAATCGTGATTGCCAGTTCCATACAAGATAAAGTAGAATTCTGTGACCTTAAAAGCTCATGTATCTGTACCCAGAGGTGAGTCCAAATTATTTTCTAAGAATTTGGATGTAACGTGACAGTAATGTGTTAAGACCACTGTCTTTGGAGTTTGATTGTGGTTCTGCCATTTAACTATTATTTGGGGCTACTAAAACTGTCTGTGGCTTATTCTCCTCAACTGTAGCATGCCAATAATAATGCCTATCTGTACTGGAAAGCACGTGAGTTGTCTTTCTAATTACAATAGCCCTCTGAATGCTGCTCATCCTCCCCAAAACACACATTATTGAGGATAATAAATCCCATTATTGACCACTGAGGATGAAAGATATTAATAAGACCCCATCCTAGCCATCAAGATACAGGAGAGAAATGGAAAATGACAATAATAATTAATTGCAATATACTCTGATAAGTCCTATGACAAGATAAGTACTAAAAGAATGTTACTCTCCTAGGAGTGGGGGTTGAGGAAAGTTTTGGAGGTGATATTTAGACTGGGTCTTGTTAGATAAGAAGGATTTGCAGAAAAGGTCAAAAGGTCCTTTGTTTGCCCAAAGGACCTCTAACTAGTAGCATTTCAGGAACTGTGATACATGAAGTAGAACAGAGTGGGTCTCTCTCTGTAGCCTCCAAATTAGGAACCAGAAGTGAAACATCAAGTATTCTACTTTCTAAAGTGAAGTCAACTTTAGAAAGTGGCCCAGGAGCCTTTCACAAGGTTGCAAACTTGTCTCACTACCCTCAACCGGCCCAGGTATCCTCCTTATTTCACATTATATAAGGTATCTTGTGGGACACAGGGCACATGGCCAAAAGTCATACATGTCTCCCCACATCCTTGTCACTGGGGAGGGAAGAGAGCATATGTCTCCCTACCCCTTATGCCCTTCCACCAAAAAACAAAACAAAACAAAACAAGGGGAGTGTGTGTTTAAGAAAATCATTCATCTAGATTAGGAGTGCTACAAGGAGGAGGAAATGAAACTCACTCCCCACCTGGTTGATTACTATGGTCCCACCCCGACTCCCACCCCAGACCTGTAGGATGAGAGGCATCCTAGAAGAGTTTAACATGCGTAGCAGGAGTGTGGGTTCTCAGAAATGAAGTTGGATGAGATAAAGCAGAGCTTTATCCCAAGAAAATTACATAACTCCTATAGGCAAAGACCTATAGGAGCCCAGCAGGAGAGAGAATCAGACCAAGGCAGAGGGAGACTGAGGGCACCTCTCTACTACCAGCAGGTGATAAGGGAGCTCCCCTGACTGTTCTGTACTATTTTTCCCTGCCCTCATTTCTAGAGGTGCTAGGCCTGGAAGTTGGAGGTGGGAGGTGAGAGGGTGCGGTGGGTCGGGAGAAGAAGGGAAAGAGCAGACTGCACCCTTGCTACCTGGCACCTAGCTCCTGATTGTAATTTCTCCTTGAAATTCTCTCATGCCTAGCCCATGCCTGCCCCAGAGCAGACATTCAATACACTTATGTCGAAAATGAATGACATAATAAAAGTTAATACTCATCCTTCCACCTTCTCTACCCCCGCCCCTTTTTCTCATCACTCACAGCTTTTTTGATTTAAGAGTCTTTTTCATTATTTAAATTTACTTTATTTTATTTTGTAGAGACAGGGTCTTGCTCTTGTTGCCCAGGCTGGTCTTGAATTCTTGGGGTCAAGTGATCCTCCTGTCTTGGCCTCTCAAAGTGCTGGGATTACAGACGTGAGCCACCGCACCCAGCCTGGTGTAGCAGTCTTATTTGTCTGTCAGAGGAGGGTGTTCCCTTGGCTCAGAGCCTTGCTTAGGTAACGTGGTAGGACCCAGGGTACACAGGGTGGGTGAGTGTTCTCCAGACATGTCAGTTTCTGGGCAGGGCTTAGGCTTCTGCAGTCCCTAGTCCCACCCCGGTCTTGCATTCCAGCTCAGCGGGTGGAAGGTATAAATTTCAGCTGCTCTCAGCCCTGCTGTGTTTTTCCAACTCCTTCCAACAGCAACATGAAGCTGGCAGCCTTCTTCCTCCTTGTGATCCTCATCATCTTCAGCCTAGGGGTACAAGAGCTTCAGGCTGCACGGAGACCGCGGGAGAGTTATGGTGAGTCCAGTCAGAAAGTAGCTCTGTTCAGTTTTCCTTGAATGAGGGGGCTAGAAAGTAGCATATTAGGGACCAGTGGGTGCTGGGGAGGGGAGGGGAAGAAAGGAGAGAAGAAAAGGTCTTAATGTGCCACTGCACGGACCCCGCCCCCCACTGCCGCTACTCTGCTCCCCGGAACAGAATCACTTTTCTTCCACCTCCCCTTTCCCCCACTCCCTTCCTTGGGTCACTGCTCCATTTGGACTCTCTGCACCGCTCCTCTCACCCCGTCATTAGCCACCCTCTGACTCCCACCATTTCCCTTTCCATCAGTTTCTTTCTCTCTTGCTACAAATAAATTGGATCACCTAGAAAGAATATTTTCTTAATCATGTTAAACATTAATCATCTCAATCTCTTCTTTTCCTTTTACCAACATTTTCAATGGAGTAATCTTAATTCTCTGCCCCTACTTCCCTGTAAGTCATTCCTTGACCCCTCCACCCCTGCCCCATCACTCTCCTAAAATGTCTCTCCCAGATCCTGTGGACAAATCTCATGACTCCTCAGTTGTCAAGTCTTTAACTTCTGTAGTGTCTGACACTGCTTGCCACTGCCTCGGTCCTCAAACTTTCTTTTCCCCTGCATTATCTTTCATGGTATTTTATTCTTCTCTCTAAACATTATTGGGTTCAGTTATTACTTTCCTCTCTTCTTTGCTCTCCCTGCCCCAACGTTAAACTGGTTGCCAAATATTGTTCATTCTCTGAAAGTGTCTCTTACCTACGTTCTTTCCTTCCCCTGCCACCTCCCATTGTTACACAGTATTTCCAGCCCCGATGACCCCTGTCTGGGCCATCCCAGGAGCTTCCTAACAGCTGTCCCTGCCCCTGTCTTTCTGCTGCAGTTTGCTTGCTTGTTGAATTCTATGCCATTCTACGTTTTCACACCAGAATAATCTTCCTAATTAAACAGCAATTACATACCTCTCTTGATCTAGCAAATAAAATCCAACTCCTAAGGCCCTCAAGATCTTCCTGGCCCTGTAACTTTATCCCCGCTTACTTTTCCTGCTTCATTTCCAGCTGTTCCCTAACGCTTACCCGGTCCTCCATTTACCATTCCTCCTGTGTTCCTCGTATGTCAGGGTGAGGAGTGAGGTGGATGAGGTCCCCAGGGTGCAAACATTAGATGGGTACTCATCATCAGGGTTGTGCAAGGGCATCCTGGAATCGCGTGCCCTAGGCACCTCTCTTGCCTCACCCTAATCCTGGCCCTGTTGCGTTTTCCCTTGTGAACTTTTGCTAGTAATCCTTCTTTCTTCTCACAACACTCCATCCATGCCCCTCAGTTCTGTCTTTAAAACATTCCTGCACTTCAAAACTCACCTTTTCTGATTAATCTAATTGGAAGTAATATCATCTTCTCTGAGTCTTTTTTTTTTTTTTTTTTTTTTAAGGCAGGATCTTGCTTTTTTGCCCAGACCGGAGTGCAGTGGCATGATCATGACTCACTGCAGCCTCAACCTCCTGGGCTCAAGTGATCCTCCTATCTCAGCCCCTCAAGTAGCTGGGACCACAGGCATGTGCCACTAAGCCTGGCTGATTAAAAAAAATTGTAGAGACTGGATCTCACTGTATTACCCAAGCTGGTCTCAAATTTCTGGACTCAAGTGATCCTCCCGCTACAGCCTTCCAAAGTGCTGGGATTACAGGCATGAGCAACCATGCCCGGCTGAGACGCTTTAATTCTTCGGCTATACCTCTCTCAGGACAATTGTCACATACTGCTTTGTTTTTAGTACTTTGAATACGTCTTATCCATACTGTTAGACTCTAAGCTGTTTGTTTTACATCTTTATATTTGCTGAATAATTAATTGCCTCTGTTTTATACATAGTAAGAAGTCAACATATATATACTTAATAAGTATATATTCTTGATTTAATAAGTCACACTGCTGTGAGTGGGGAAGAGGGGTCTTCAGCCTTCTCACCACAAATTAACAAAAGCTACAGGAAGCATGGGGGGATGGTATTGATTTTCTCTGAGATCTACAACTACATGGAAGATATCCCACCAGGCCCCCTTCTTGCACCCCTCAGATACTGCTAATCAGTCCTAGCACTCTTTCTCTTTCAGCCTGGAGAAGGTGTCTGAGCCTTCTCAACACAGCATCAGACAGCCACCTCTATTGACTGAAGTTGACAATGGAGAATAAAACTCATTACCCCCGCTGAATCCAGGGGCCCCTTTTTACAGATGAGAAAAGTCCCAGAAAGATCCAGAGACATAATCAGGTAAAGAAATTCCTGATAACAGCTGAGTAGCCTATCAAAGTACAGTATAGATCCATCCAGAGTTCTGTGTGTTTTCCTAGAAGCCTGTGCAATCTTAATAAACTTTTTGAACCTACTTCATTGGTCCTCAAAGAGCTTGAGGTTCTGGGAACTTGGGAGCCTCCACTCAGGTCAGGAATGGCTCCTTGAAATTTGGAGACAGGCACTTATGTCAGGATGAGCTTCACCATGAGGGACAGCAGAAGGTGCTCAGACCAAGGGGCCAGGCAAATTTGAGTTGAATCTCACTTCTGTACCCACTGGTTAGGAAGTCACCTCTGTGAGCCCCAGCTGCCACACCCGTAAATTGGGCCTATTAAGGCTCACTGCATGGGGTGACTGCAAGGGACCCGCGATGGCACTTGGTAAATGTGAGTCTCTTCTCCACTCAATTCCCTGCAGCATGGGGAAAGTGAAGATATTTAAGTGGGCTTCTTTGCACTTCCCCTCCACAGACACAATTATCCCCATCTCTAACGTAGGCCTTACTTTTTTGAGGTTATGTGAATGCATTGCTTTTAACTAGAATATATAAGATGTTAATGAGTATTATTCTGCAAGAAATAAATTATATTGCATATTAAATGAAAAGAAAAACGTGGAATTGACTTCTTAATCAAGGGCTGTTCTCCCCAGCACCTGTGCCAAAAGTATGGTGGTTTTCAGCCCATCTGTTCCTCTGTAGGTATCTGCATTGAGCGCTGCAGTGGTGACTGGGACTGTGACCCAGGAGAGCACTGTATCAGCAATGGGTGTGGCCATGTGTGTGCTGCACAGTAAGGACAGGCTGAAACACCGGGCCAACCCTGCTTTCCCAAACACTGTCCAGTCTAGGTAGGTTGTGCTCTTGGCCTCAATGGGACTTCCCAGAAATGAGTAGGAGAGAAAACTACCTGTCTCCATCTTCCCCCACCCTTCCCAAGAAAAACATGCATCCATCACAGGCTGGTGGTTTCCAGACCTTTAAAATAATTCCCTAACCCAGCATGTCCTGGAGAAAAATCAGACTGTTTATTTAAGCAAAATGATAAAAATCACACATAAACCCCCATCCCAAAACAATGTCTGCTTAACACTTTGGTGCATATTTTAAATGCACACACAAATATATAATATTTATATAAAAATGAGATAATCTTGTGCCTATTTTTATTTTTTATTTCATTTAAAAATGGCTACCAAACAACTTTTAATGTCAATACCAGTGCTTCTATCCCATCATCTTTGATAGCCTATAGTTTATCATCTATGCTCATATACTTAGCAACCTCCATTAATACACATTTAAGATATTTCTTATTTTGATATTATGAATATGATTGTAACGAATACTAAATTGGTATATGTACACTTATTAACTTCCTTGGGACAAATTTTAAGACATAAAATTGATGACTAAAGAGTATGTTCATTTTAAGTTTGTGATGTACATTGCCATGTTGACTTATAAGAACCTCTTTTCTGTGAAAATATCTCAGGGGTGTCACATGATAATTTATTTGTTTTCAGTAGCCATTAGTTGAAAAAAAATGCGTAATAAAAAGCTACCATAATTCAGTTTTGATTCTAAATTAAGTTGCACTAAACACAACAGAATCAGCATATGCTTTAAATAAAAACCCTTTGTGTTCAGAATATATTATTTGGCCAATCCACCTGCAATACTTGGGGTGCTTAGGGCCTGGCTGGCTCTTTGCTGGTGTGATTGATTTTCCAAATTGGGAACTGTTCCTTCTTGATTGCATTCTGTGGACCCAGGTCCCCCAAACAGCAGGTCTCAGGCATAATTTTTTTGTCTTTTTCTTAGATGAAGAGTTATAAGGATCATCTTTCTCTAAGATCATCATCCCTTCCTGGAGTTCCTATCTTCCAAGATACGACTGTCTGGAGCTCCTTGACTAGGAAGATGGATGAAAATGGGAAGCCTGTGGATGGAGACTACAAGGAATATGGGAAGAAGGGAAGAGAGGTTGTTCCTTTTAATAAATCAGCATTGCTAAAATCACTTATTGTATTTGAGTTATTTGGTTAAAGGTGAGGACGAGGGAGAGGAAAACAGATGACATTTGTTGAGTATTGACTATCAACAAGGACCATATTAAATTGTCCCCAGGCATTATCTAATTATCCTTAACAACCTTTTGACTGCACTTCTTATCACCACCATTTGAGGACACTGAGGTTTGGGGCAAAGTTATATAGCAGATAAGTGTCAGTGCCTAAACTATAATCACATGTCAAATGCCATATAAGGCCTATGCATTACAGCATAGTGGTCAGGAGCCCTGACTCTGAATTTCAAACACAGGCCCACCACACAGCCATGGGGCCTTCAGTGACAATCTTCATCTTTCTGTGATTAAGTTTTCTCATATATATATATATATATAATAGTACCTCATAAAGCTACAAAGATAAGGGGTCACATAAAGTGCTAACATATAGAAAGCGTTCAGTAAGTATTAACCACAATGATTATTAGCACAGTAGTGCCCCTAATCCATGGGGGATATGTTCCAAGACCCCCAATGGATGCCTGAAACCATGGATAATATCAAACTCTATATATACTGTGTTCTTTCCAATAAATACATACTATGATAAATTGTAATTTATAAATTAGGCACAGTAAGAGATTAATAATAACTAATAATAAAATAGAACAAATATAACAATATGCCAGCATCTTATGCATTGAGACCATTATTAAGCCAGTTGAAGGTTACTTGAACATAAGCACTGGGACAGTGGATCTCATAACTGAGGCGGTTATTAAGTGACTAATGGGCAGGTAACATATAAGGCGTGGATATGCTTGACTAAAGGATGATTCACATTCCAGGCAGAATAAAGTGGGATTGGCGCAAGACTTAATCACACTACTGAGAACAGCAGCAAGTGGAAATGTATGAATTGTTTATTTCTGGAATTTTCCATTTCGTATTTTCATACTGCGATGGACCATGGGTAATTGAAAAGGCCGAAAGTGAAACTACCGATAAGTGGCAGCTACTATGTTACCAAAGAGGCTGATGACCCTGAAACAGAACCCAAGGCCAAGCCTCCTTCCTAGCCTCTCCCGGTTCAATAAGTCACCTGGATATTGAAATCAAGCTCCTCTCTTCTGGTTTTCCCCATTACAAAATGTGGGAGGTAAAACAAAATGGGTTTATAAATTTCTTGTCTATGCTCTTCACAATCATAGCCAGCCTGGACTGCAATCTGATTTCAACCAATTTGCTGCCTGTGGAGCCTTGACCAACCATTTATACTTTTTGGCACCATTTTCTCAACTGTAAAAGGGGGAAATAATCATAACTACTTCATTTGATGCTACAACTTATAAAACTTTAGAGTTTACAAAGCATTTTCACAAAAATCCCATTTGATTTTCACATCAACCAATGGCAAACAGGGGACCCTGAATAAATAATTAGTGAATTCATTCATTCTGTCAACAAATATTGTGGGGGCACCTTCCACATCCCAGGGACTGTGCTAGCCCTGGGATACAACAGTGAATGAGAAAAATGGGATCTGCGCCCTCATAAAGTTAACATTCTAGAAGAGGCAATAGATGAGAAAGTAAGCAAATAAACAAGATAACTACAGGTTATGATAAATTTTCTGAAAGAAATCATCAAAGATGTGAATTAGAGTGAAGCGGGGGCATGCAAGCCTACATAAGTTAGAATGACCAGACTCTCATGAAGGGATAAAAATGAAGTCCTGAGAGGTTTCCAAACATGAAAGGAGTGAAATTCCACTGAGGTTCTTGATCATCCAATGCAGAATCTAACAAAGGAAATGACTGTGAATGTGCTTAGCACCCCTTACAGCCCCTCAGTCACTGTAGGACTATGAAAATATGGAGAATTTAGGAGGAGACAGGAGATTTTCTTGGGAGAGAGCTTTTGCCATACTGTGTTTCCATAGTTTCAGGGTAGGAGGTGGGAGTAGGAGTGCTACTCTCTAAACTCAAGCCAATGCAGGGTGCCTTCAAAGCCCTCCCTCAGAGCTTGAGATATGTTTCCTTCAGTTGGTGATCACTGCAGAGTAGGGATGTCCATTTTCTTAAAGGAACCACACTAATCCACAAGGGTATATTCTTCGGGAACTCAACAGACCAGCATCAGTATACTGTATTTTACAATTCCTGTGCCATTCCACCTTGAATAACACACTATGCATCTCATCCATGTCGCAATTTAAGATGAACCACACCAAAGCCAGATCTTTCCCACAGTCTCTTCAAACCACCTCCATTGTAGAAATGACCAGGCCTCACATCCTCCTGACCCAATGTGTTAGATATCTCTTTAGCACTACTTCACCTACTCTTGGTATTACATTCTTATTCTAGCCATTGCAACAAGTTTATCTCAGGCATCTACTAGCTTAGCACAGGTATAACTGGTGAGAGCCTTGCCTCAGATATGCACCCTAGTCTCCTTACTTTTGCCTCCGGGCTTCTTTGACTATGCAACATAGGACTCCTGCCGGAACCAAGCAAGATGCATACTCAACACAGGAACACCAGTGAATTAATGCCTGGTGGGAAACTTTGATAACAGAGATCAAAAGCTGACAGATAAATGCTTCCCCCATCTGTTCCTCTCCGGAGAAGGGTTTTGAGAGCTTCACAAGGCTTCTCAGAAACTCCTGAGGACTGAACAATCAGTCACCGCTTGCAATGGCCAACTCAATAGCACATACTGGTATTGATTCTCCTTCCTTTCCTGTTCATTCCTGGATAAATCCCTCACCTATCAACCTCATCTGAGGCTCTGCTTTCAGGGAACCCAGATTAAAATATCCAGTGACTAGGTTTCAGCTTCGGATCTCTGAACAAATGCTTGAATAAATTTCTTTACTTGAATACACACACATATATGCACATATACAACACACATATATACACAGTATATATGTGTATATATAGGAATAATATATATATGTATATATAGAATAGGAAGTATATATGTGTATATATAGAATAGGAAATAATATACCAGCATAATGGAGTCTAAATCCAAACAAAAAAAATTAACATTTCTCCCTAAGCCCAAAGTCTTCAGAAAACTAGCTCAGCTAAAGCATACCCCCAATTTTCATTGCTGAACAAAAATGTTTTATTCTCAGGATAAAATACACATTCAGGTGACTTCAAGGTTTTCCCTAAGAGCCAGGGGTGAGGATTTGCTTTAAATTTGCATAACTCAAAGGCCCTAGAGATGGTTTTCCCAATCTGCCCAACTGTGAAAGTCAAGCCTTTACTTCCTGGATGACTGAAAACTAACTGAACACAGACTTATAAATGTCCGTTTTATTCTCCAGCTTCTTGACTTTAAGGTTTCAGAAAATCTCATCTCAACCCAGTCACCCTTGGGCAGATAAGATTTTACATAATTCAGCTGAACTCCAAAATTATCTTCTAGTGGGGCGAGGTGCCTCTTGATCCATGAGAGGATTCACACTGGGAAAAGAGGAGAAAAGGGAACAAAAAGTGCAGCTAGCTGTCACTTAAGTAGAGAAAGCTGCCCTATATTCCACTGGCCAGATTGTAATCACATAGTCACAGCCAACTGCAAGGAATGCTGGGGAATGTAGCCTTTATTCCGGGTGGTTTTGTGCCTGGGGAAACATTTTGAAAGAGTAGAAAGGTGTCTCAGAACTAGCAGTTTCTGCTACTGCCATCCACAGCACACCCTCTCCAACTCCTGCCCCAATCGGAAACTAGTACTAAACAGAGTAACTTCAGCCCTGCCCAGGAACACACTTTCTGGAAGCACAAATTGACAAATCACTTTTCAGTCAGGGATCAAGAAGGAGTGGGCGGCGAAAAATCTCCAAGCCAATTTCTGACAAGCATTTGCATGGTACTAGTCAGAGGGGTCCCGTAGTCATAGAAACCCCTCTGAGTCCCAGTCCCGTCTAAAAACGGTACTTCCGGAACTAGCGCACGGAATGGGCGGATGCCCCGGAAGTATTTCTATGAGACCCTACGTAGAAAAGATGGCTGCGGTACAAGTTGCGGGCTCGATTCCTTGCAGGCAGCCGCGGGAGGAGCCGCGGGAAGCAACCCCTGAACTAAGCAACGGGTTCCGCCGTTTGTCTGCCAGGCTCTGCGCCTTGCGCCCGGATGACAGCAGCTCCGCCCGCACCGAGATCCACCTGCTCTTCGATCAGCTCATCTCCGAGAACTACACCGAGGGCAGCTGCGTGGCTCCAGAGGTAGGTGGCGAGCCCGGGAGAGAGCGGGTGCGGTTCCTGCTGGCCCCGGCCCCACCCCTCTGGGAACCCAGCTGGTTGCCCCCACCTGCCTTTCCCTGCTGTTCCCACCCCCGCGACTGATGATTTAGTTTCAGGCTGGCGTGCTCACTCCCACCGTGGCACATCTCAGTTCTCCGTTTGGAAGACCCTGTGGTGCTTGGCACACTCGCGTCTTTCAAAACCCAACTTGAGGACTTCTGCTCTGATAATGCCTCAGGTGTCATCTGTGGTACCACCTTTCCACGCCCCTGCACCCTCCTCCACTCCCTCTCTGTGCATCCATAACACTTTGTTGACAAAATGCAATACTACTGTTTATTGCGTACAGGACACACGGACCACGTGCTGTGCATTACTGCGCGCAATTCCAGTAATCTTAGAACGTGAGTAGTATTAGGTCTCTTTTGCCTATGAAAATACTGAAGCTCATAAAAATCCAGTGTCAAAAAAGTCTGCCTGCCACAAAGCCCCTACGTTTTCTGTTCCTACACAGTAG
Organism: Cacajao melanocephalus; assembly: GCA_963573385.1. Lineage (NCBI taxonomy): Eukaryota > Metazoa > Chordata > Mammalia > Primates > Pitheciidae > Cacajao > Cacajao melanocephalus. Next base: position 72,643 of record CAUYLG010030339.1, on the reverse strand, counting down.
CTCTTCTCCTCTGCCGTCTTTCTGAGTGATCTTACACACATCAGGCCTTGAATTAATGAATTATCTGAACTGTTGACACCATGGCCTTCTGGCCGTACGTAGGAAAGATGGAGGTGGTGCAAGTTGCCTGCTTGAACTGGCATCTCAAACTAGACAATTCCTAAAGATGAAATTCATTAGCTCCAAACACACATTCCCGACCCCAGCCCATCCCACCTTCTAACACACACATGCACAATCCACCAAGTCACACAAGACATAAACATTGGTTCTTCCTTCCTTCATCCCAGGTCCTCTCCAATCCAGATATTTCAGAATGTGTCTCATATATTTCAGTTTGTGACCTCCTGTCTATTCCCATAGCCAGTGCCTTAGACCTCAGGCAAGGTGACTTATACCTGGACTGTTTTGCTGATCTCCTCTAACTGATCTCCTGCTTCCTATCTAGCTCCTCTCCAAATTGATTATAAAGTTTTAAATCTGCTTTGGAAAAATCTTCAATACGTATTGGTAAATAGTTGAAGCAAGTTGCAGGACAATTCATACAGAATGAGATCAATATGGCGCTGGAGGAGGGATTTTAAAATATGTGTGTTTATGTATGCAAAGATAAGGTCTGAAAGAATTCACAACAGAATAATAGTGTATGTCATTAGGAAGCAGAGTGACATTAAGGCAATAGTCATGGGGACTTTTGCTATATTTGTGTAATTTGATACTTTTGCCACAAAACTTTGTGCCTTTCCGTTCTCTCCTGTTACTCCCCCTTTTCTTCCTGTGTGCAGTCATTTAAAACTTGCTGTTCTTCGGGCACCTACTGGTGTTTCACATCTCCACGTCTTTACATGCTCTGTCCACTTTGCTTGCAGTGTTTTTAGATGCCCTGTCTGACAAATTTCTCCTCATCCTTCAAATCATTCCAGCTTCTGCTTTACAATCACCTCCACAAGGCCTCCCTAATTACTGTTTCTGGACAGAGTTTGTACTTTATTCTTTCAGCACTTAATTCATGTTACTTTAATTATTCGTTGTGTTTCTCTCTCACTAGGTTGTGAGCTCTTTGAGGTTCAGGAGCATGTTTGTTTTCACCTTTGGAGTCCAAGGACCCAGCACACTATGGCACATAGTAGGTGCTCAGAACATTGTCATTCAATAAACATCAATAGATGAATGAGTGACTTGCAAATAGGTCCCTCTTTTTTTTTTTTTTTTTTTTAAAGAATTCTCTATGCATAAAATCCACAGAAGTGTTAGGTCTGATTTTTTTCAATGCCATTGAAAATCTGGTTCAGTTACTTTTTGATATTTTTAACTTCAGTTTGTGCTTTTATACCCTAGAAGCCTTTCTTTGGTTATTTAATTATACTGTCTTTACGTATATAGAGACCAGAGTCTTTAGCCTGACTGAAACCATACTGATTCTTTTCTATATTTTTTTTTCTTTTTTTTTTTTAAGAGACAAGGTCTCACTCTGTCATCCAGACTAGAGTGCAGCAACAAGATCATAGTTTACTGTGCTCCTGGGCTCAAGCCATCCTCCCACCTCAGCCTACCAAGAAGCTAGAACTACACGCCACCATATCCAGCTAATTCTTTCAAAAAGTTTTTTTCTGTAGAGATGGAGTCTCACTATGTTGCCCAAGCTGGTCTTGGACTCCTGAGCTCAAGCAATCCTCCCGCTTTGACCTCCCAAAGAACTGGGATTACAAACATGAGCCACTGTGCGTGGCCTTCTCCTTCCTTTTTTAGCACATCGTATTTTTGTGCTATCACTTCATTGTTTTCCTTTCTTCCTCACATTTTCTTTCCCCATTTTGAATGTGAATATTCACTTTTATTTTCCATTTGGCTGTGTTTTGAAGATCTTCACTTGGCTAATAAGTATTTTACCACTTCTTTATCTTTTTTTTTTTTTTGGTAGGACGTTAGTGCTCTTCTTGTCCAAGCTTGTCGACTGGTGCCTTTTAATCAGAATCATCTTGTCAGCAAAGTGTCCCAGCTTATCCACCATTTACTTAACAGATTACAGGTAATGTGTGTAACTTTAGAATTCAGATCATGAACTTTGATTGAAATACCACATCTGAAGTAGATATGATAGGCTGTTTTTTTGAGATGCTATAGGAAAAGCAAATGCCTTAATAAAAATGCTTTTAAAATAAATGTAACTCTGATCCAAAAATAAATTATTCTGTAGAATTTTAGAAGTTTGTCTATTAGAAGTAGGTCTTTCAGTTTGGTTCAGTAAACCAATATCATTCAGGCCCCCCAACCTTATAATTTCTTATGGAAGATATATTTGAACAAAATATATCTAAGAATAAATTGAAATAATCCCCTACCTCTTTCCCATCAATATTTTTCCCTTCAGTTGCAGCTACCATTTTTGTGGTCTACTTTTGATGCTTCTAAAACATAAGAAGTAGCTTGGGGCCAAGGGGACACCAGGATAAAAAGACCCTAGTTATTTATTTAAGACTGTTACCACATGAGTATGTGAATATATTTAAGAGCACAAAACATATCAACTAGCGTTATGTGAATTGGGATTCTTTTGGCTGCAAGAAACGGAAAAGCCATCCCAGAGTCACTAAACAATTTTTTTACAAAAGAAAAAGGCATCATCGCATGTCCCAAATCCCAAGGGAGGCATCTATAGCCCCTTAATAATAAGAGGTTCATCTTTCCCTTCACCATCCTAAGCATGTGGGTTACCCTCAGCTAGCATCTCTCACAGTCATAAGATGGCTTCGCCAATTCTGGACATCCCATGCCAAAGAAATTATTAATGTTCAGTAGAAGCTAAATAACTTTATTTTATGTTGTGTCGCTTGGACTTAAGAGTTAAGGAAACTTGTCCCATAAACTCTCTAACAGACTTCCCAGTATCTTGCTGGAGAGACTTAGGTCATATAAATACCTCTCTAAACCAGTCTTTAAGCAGGAGAATGATCTTACTGTGAATGGCTTCAGCCAGTAGTTTCAGCCTTCACTACGCATTACAATCACTTGGAGGCGGCCTTAAGCTCCCTAGGTGATTATAATTTGCAACCACAATTGGCCTACATCAGACTTTCTCAAACTCAGCACTATTGATATTTGGCTCTGATCATTATCTTGCACATTGTGGAATGTTTAGCACCATCCTACACCAGTAGCACCTCTCCAGTTGTGACATTGCCAGATGTTCCTTAGGGGTTAAGGTTGCTCCAGGTTGAGACCCACTCTCTTAAACTAATTAGCGTTTACCCTTGGGTCTCACATGGGAGAAGTGGACATACAAATTAAATTAGTACTCTGCCAGCAGGGAAGGAAGAAATGGATGTTGGTGCATAACCAACAGTGTCTGCTGCATGGAGTAAGGCTGTTTTCAGATTAGAATCCTTCAAACTAATATGGGGTAGCGGCTGTATGTTTGCTATTCTCAGGTGTATCATCTTTGTAACACTGGCAATTGGAGATGTTCCTCATCACCTGTGGCACCTATAACCCTTTACCAGCTTTCTAGAATTTGGTGACAGTTTGTCTCAATTGTCCATGAATTGATACTTGGATTAGCCTGATGTGTCCCAACAAGATTATCAGCTACTTGACAGCAGGGATGTGCCCTCTCTTCATGGTGTATTTCTCACATCATGTTATACTGGTTCACTGTGTATTCACTGAGTCTTTATCATGTATAAGGCAGTTTAATTGAATTAGATTTCAGTGCATTGAAATACTTATGTCTGTGTATTCACAGCTGCCAATGTCTGGTTAGTTCTAAGAAAAGTTACAAGGACTTTACCAAGTTCTACTTTATACTAAAGAGGAAGAAGTGAGCAAGACCTTGGGGCAGGGAGAAGGCCCCTACGTTGATCAAACTTTCAGGCCCTTTAGAGGTGATCATTTTGATACATAAACGACAGACACACACTCTCTTTTATACAGCTTGATTCAAGTGAGCCTACATGTCCATAAAAGCATAATATTTTTTAAAAGTTAGATCATAATATATTTTTTCCTCTCCTGTTAGGTAATTGTTGACGAACAGCACTTGGACTTCCTGTTGGCATATACTATTTCGGCTGTTCATCAGTGTAGTTCCTGGACACACATGGAAATTCTTCAAGCCCTGGCAGCTCTGGTTTACTGCAATGGCTCAAAATGTCAAAAGGTAGTTTAAACTGTTCTGTGCTTCCTTTTAAAGGCTAGGAGTACAGGCTCTGGAGCCAACACTGTGTTCAGGTTTCTGTCGTGCCACTAATCTCTAGCATTTCTTATTCAACCACTCTGGCCCTTGTTTCCTCATATATAAAATAGTTACCCTGAGGATGAAGTGAGAAAATACTTGTCAAGTTCATGGCCCTCAGTAAGTAGTAACCACTATTCTTATTATTACCATTACTCATCAGCTGTCAGCCACACTAAAGAGCATCAGCAGCTACCTAGGCTGGCAGTAATGTTCCTTACTGATGCTTTTTGGCATATCTTTGCATATCCATCTGTGACATTTACCTAATAGCTAGTGTTTTAGTGCTTAACTGCCATTTAGTTAAAAAAAAAAAAAGGAAGAAATCTGTCTAAAACGTAATATTTTCCTAGAGGCTTTTCTTTGACCTACATTGACTGTTATTTTGTCTTAGTACCTCCCAGAGCTACTAGGCAAGACTGGACTCTTACTGAAGTTGAGTGACTCGGCTCAGTCTGATCCTGAAGTCAGGAGAGCTGCAGTACATTGTATGGCAAACTTATGTCTCAGGTATGTGGCTCCAGTCAAGTTTCTCAATGGTAATAAGATAGTGCCTCTATTGGGCCCTTTGTAGGTAGTTCCCTCTGCCTGAAGCCAGAGTCAACTTAGAAAAATAACTAACTCTGCATTTCTCATGTACTTTACTAATAAAATCATCATATATTGTTTGTTAATTTTAATATTGCTTGTAAAGAAGGAAAAAATAGACTAGGACCATATTCCTAAAATTTGGTAATAGTAATATAATGTGCAGTCTTTCAAAATTTTGTTTTCTACTGGCATAAATTCTAAGCGTATTGAGTTTTTAGAAGGATGTATTCATGCAGATTTAAGCACTGGTGAGATGTATCTGTAAAGGGCAATTTCTTTTCTTTGAAGAAGGTGGAAACAGACCCAGCTTCTCACCCTAGATTCTCGCAGTGGGCAATAGAAAACAAACAGCACAAATGTGAACTTGTCTCTGCATAGCACAGTGCTGGCCAGTGAGTAGGAAGGCAGGTACAGCTGTGTGGTTCTAGCTTGGCAGGACTTGTCTGCATTATTTCCTTCTTAGGACTGAACAGCAGAACTAAAACAAGGTTTTTCTTTCTCCATACTTTTTCTACCACAGACATCTGTAACCTTTCCGTATGGAAAGCACCGTTCCTCCATATTCATTCTAGCCCTGTGCCTGTCCCCCAGCAGTAACTAATTAACCCAAATAATCATTTTCCATACCACAGTTGCGTTCAAGGGTATATTCCAACTCTAATAGTCTGTATTACTGCTATTTTTAATTCTTAGTCTTTTGCAAGCCCCATTTCAAAGGAGACTGAGTTTGAGTTGTTTTCTCTATATGCGTTCAGTGTGCCAGGACAGCCATATTTGGAGGAGCCCTACCAAAATATCTGTTTCCAGGCTTTCCTGACTATTTTACAATCTCCAAAATCATCTGATATGGATGATATCACATTTTGCATGGTAAGTGAACTATCACTATCTAGTGAATGTTGTGGATGTGTCTAGAAGCAGAGTGGAAGAGTGTTACTAACGAGTTTAATTTGCACTATTAGCTTTGTCTAGAGAAATACACATATATGAAATGTTTGTAACCTAAAAAGACTAAAATCATACCATTTCGGTTTAAATTATATGAAGCTTTTTATTTGTTACGTTTTGCAGTTCTAGGTTTTTAGAAGAAACTATTCTTTTTTCTTCTGAGTATAAAAGCAATACAGTTGCAGGCTAGTGACTGTCTTTAAGATGAAGGGGAAGAGAGAGTTCAACAATATCTGCAATATTTTATTTCTTTTTAAAAAAATATTATGCAAACGACAGTTTGTTAACGTCTTTTAAATTTAGAGTAACACATTTCCAATGTTATAAATGTAAGATAGTTAAAGTTCCTTCTAGTCTCCTGCTGAGATAGCCACTGAAAGTAAATTGTGCTATGTGCCCTCAGATTTTTTTTTCTATATGTAAATAAGCATTTTACAACTTTAAATGAGATCATATTTAACATGCTGTTTTGTAACTTTCTGGTTTTATTAAAACTTAATATCTCTGGGACATCTATTCCATACCTGTTAATATACCTCATACTTTCTAACTGCTGTGGCTGGAAAACCTTGGACAAATTACTTCTTGGGCCTCCATGTTCCTCCCTGAAAAGGGACTGATATAACCACATTGTGGGTTCTAATGAGAAATGTATGAAATAAAACGTTCAAAGGGTCTGTTTTTATTGTTGTTGAGTTTTACATTTAGTAGAGGGTTAGTTTCTTTTATAATCATTATCATAATCATCAAAATCGAAGTTTTTTCAGTTTTTCCACTGTTTCAAACAAGGCTACAGTTCACATCATCCCAGTGTAGGGAGTATTTCTTAAGGACAGAGTTCTAGAAATGAGATTACTGAGTTAAGAAATCAATCTTGGTCAGAATTGCCCTCCAGAAACCAAGTTTTTATCATTCATCATCTGTTCCCACATACATCCCTTTGCCTTTAAGAGCTGCTGGGGTTGCCATATTACAGAGCTTCCCCACTTCTGATCTGTGCTATCTCTTTTTTAATCCCTTATCACATTTTTCTTGCTAAATATCTTTGCTGTTTTTTCTTGCTCACCATTTGTACATACTGATTTATAAACATGTACACTAAGGCCACTTCATTACTCTTTTCTTCTAGAAAAGAATTCATGGTAGTTTATCAGGTCTTTTTGGATCTTCATCTCTGTTTTGTGTGTATGTGTGTGTATCTAAAGGTTTTTTCATCATCCAGAGACTATCTGTCTTCCATCCTAAGTGGTGCTAGTAAGTTGATTCCTGGACAACCAGATTTTATCCTGCCTTCTAACTAGGTCTCCCTTTCCCCTCTAGTTGTTGCAAAATGCATTAAAAGGTATACAGTCACTTCTAAATGGTGGGAGAATGAAACTAACACAGACTGATGAACTTGGAGCACTTTTAGCTGTGCTAAAGGTAAGGCAAGTCTTCATATGATCATTGTCTTTCCTGTTTCAACCCATGGTACAAGGACCACTTTTCATCCTTATTCTAAGGCTAACTTTAAGGTATTAAAAGTTCTTACATATATTTTGAGAGAGGAGACCAAAATGTTCATATTCAAAGATGCTTGATATTAAGAACAGAAAATAGTAAATCTCCATTTAATAAATGTGTCAAAATTTTAAAATTATTTATGAATCTTAGGAAGGGAATAGGTAGGGGGATATGACCTGTAGAAGATTTAATTATAGATTATGTTGTACCTGTTTGTACTTGCAAGAAGAGCCAGTGCTCCTTGCCCTTCTCCTCCAAGTAGTAGGCAGGTCAACCAAGACGTGTGTCAGTAGGCATCTTCCAAAATGCTAGTCAGTCGGAAAGTCAGGCCAGCATCTCGGGGGACCCAGCTTCTTCAGCCAGCAAAGTAAGAAGCAGCAATTCTTTCCTTATGCTATTCTCTTGCTCCCACATCAAAAAGAGAGATAGCTAGATGTGGAGACGGGTAAATAAAAATGATAAATTGGTTTTAAAAATTATAGATAGATATGGATAAATTTTATAAATAAATAAGGAAACTAAAACCAGACCTGATCTGATCTGACCAAACCAGATCCAGCTGGAGGCCAGATCAACTTAAGCTCTTCTTTAAGCCCTATGCCTTCTAGGTATCTATTTTCTGTCCCATTTCTATTTCCTTAGTAGGCTTTTAAACATTAATCTGTTAGTGTTCTGATCCAGACATGGTGAATAGTTCTGTTTTATGATTAATGGTTTTTTGTTTTGTTTTGTGTGTCTCTCTGTGTGTGTGTGTCCTTATTTATCATTATTAGAAATCCATGTTTCACGGACTCCCTGGACTAAACATAGAGATGCCCACGGTGTTATACCCAACTCCACTTCCTCAGTATGATGAGCGAACACCTATCAAACCACAGCAATCAGAATCCAGTACTTCTCGACCAAGTTTGGTACATTTATGTTTATTTAGATTTAAGTTGTGGCTTATTTTTAATAGATTGCGGTGTGTGTTTTCTATAATTTGCAGCACTACTACCCTAAAAGCCTACCTTGAATTTTATTTCAGTTTAGGGTTGCTAGCATAATTCATCTGATGCTCAAAGTACCAGTTAAAGCATCTTATACCTCTTAGAGGTGTAGTCAGTCTAACAGCTATAAAAATGAGCATTCACTTCATACCCCACAGCAAGCATTTTCATCCCCTCGATGCTCAAGACCGGTAGTCACTAAGCTTTCTCTACAAGGCTGCTTGTAGAGACAACAAATGTTTTCTAAACTTGCTCTGCAAGGCTAGCTTCTACAGACAACAAACGTCTTCTAAACTTTGTCTGCAAGGCTAGTAAATACTTTAGGTCTCTGTCATAACTACCAACTCTATTATAATAGTGCAAAAGCAGCCATAGACACAATGTAAATGAATGGGCATGACTGTTTCACTAAAACTTTATTTACAGAAGCAGGCTATGTGCTGGGCTGGGTTTGGCTTTTGGGCCATAATTTGCCAGCCCTTCTCTAGACCATTAGAAGCCCACCTATCAGTCAGCGCTCCGTCTCCACACTCTTCACATTCACCTTATTTCCCAGCCTTTCCAGATAGCTGCCATCTCCCTCACGCTTCAGTTGGAGAACCTGGAGCACGCAGATGTATGGCCAAGGATTCACATCCAGAAATGTCATACCTGATTAAAATGCTTCTCATTAGAAATGATTTCACTCATTTACTCACTCAGCATTTACCCAACATCTGTTGTGTTCCAGACACTGTGCTAAGCACTAAGAATATGGACTCTGGCTACTTGTAGGAGTTTGAGGGAGAGGGCAAAGATGGATAAATAAGCGCCTACAATGCAGTGTTATTGTTTCTCTCATCAGAATATTCACAGAGTACTCTGGGAACACATTGAGGGCACCCAGTCTAAATGGAGGAGAAAGAGGAGGCTTTTTAAAAGATGTGGTAGCTAAACAGAGATTTCAGAGTGAGTAGCAGTACAGAGAAGGAGGGATGAGTGTCTGAAGCAGAGAAAACAAAAGGTGCATAGACACAGAGAATGAGAGTATATATTGCCCATTTGTTAACTAGTCGGTCTAGAGTTTCAGAAGAGGGAGAGGAAGAGTGGAGCTGTTGTGTAGCAGAGGCTGAATGATAAGGTTCTTGTACAGGAGGCTGAGGAGTTTGGGTTTTTATCTTGTAGGCAATAGAGATTCATTAAAGAATAGTATATAGGAGAATGATGTGATCAGATTTGCATCTTAGAAAAATCATTGTGGTAGCAAATAAGAGTATGGGTCTGGGGCCACAATAAGTAGTCCAAGGTAAAAGTAATGGGAACTTCCTTCCTCAGTGCCACAGACTTTGAGAACGTGGAGGAAGACACCAATTCCAGAGAGATAGTTGGATGTCAGAAAGAAAGCAATAGGGAGAAAGAAAAAAACTGGCTTCTACTTAGAATCTACTTCTACAGAGACCCAAGGCCCCAAAATATGCATTGTATATAATGGATTACCGTCTGTCCTGTGTAGGCATGTAGAGTTGTATTAGCTGTGTATATTACTCGGAGAACTGATAAAATAGACACTGAAGTCATTTTCTATAGGCTTTAATGCTCTTGAGGAATTCCAGTTGAGAAGGCTGAATACTTTCACAACGCCTGTGCAAGGTCGGTGGTATTAGCCTCATACTTACAGATAAGCAAGGTCAAGCTCAGAGAGGCTAAATGACTTGCCCCAAGTCATAGAGGTACAATTTGAACCCAGGCCACATGTTTTACTCTGTCTCATGTGTCTTCTACCTTCCTTCTTATAGGAGAGAGTGAGCACTTAGCATCGTGCCTGATGCTTAGTGTATTAAAGAAGTTCCACTTTTTTCTTTTCTCTTGTCTTCTTTCTTTAAACTACATGTTGGGGACATATTTAGTCACTTTCAAATGAAGAAGTAATGATTCAGTTAAAAGCCTTTGTGAAGTAGCTATTATATATGTCTTCATTTGCTCCTAAAATCAGAATAAAAAGAAAAAATCCAAAGTAAAACCAAAGAAAATCCAGCAAGGAGAGGAGGAGGAGGAAAAGGAATCCAGTGGTGAAATAGAGGCAGCCCCAGTCACTGGCACAGGCAGAGTGAACCTGCATGAAGGGAACACTTGGTGTCCCTCCTCCCTGGGTGTCCAGAGTTTGCCTTTAGATGGAAGTGGAGCTGCAGGAAAAGATGGAGTCTCCTCACCCTTCAGTTCTTCCAATTGGAAAAGGGTCAGCAGTAGTGAGTCAGACTATTCTGATGCTGAAGGAGGCATGCAGAGTAAAATGAGGTAGTAGTATTTTGTTACATTTTTATACCTTATATTCTAAGTTGCATGTAAGTTTATAACTGCTGAAAAACCTGACTGCTGCATGTGATTTAACTTGAAGAGCCTCATTTCTGTGGGGCATGGTGTTACTCTGAACATGACTTGCTCTCTTGATCTGCCATTCCACATGTCATCACTCTCCTTAGAATATTCTTGACTTCTTCTGTGCCTTTTCATCTTGCTAACCACTACTCATCTTTGATATGGCTCAGAAATCATATTCCCCGGGAACCCTTTACTGCCTTAGTGTTATTCGTAATGTATTATTATAGTTATCTCTAACTGTCCTTCACTGCCGAGCTCGTCAAGGCAGGGTCTTTTTTATGTCTGCCAGCCTTAGCATGATGCCTGGGACATCATGTAGATATTCAGTAGATATTCACTGAATGGATGGATGCATACTTGGCAGTGTTTTGTGTCTAACACGAGTTTCCTGATATCAAAATGTTGCCCTCTTGTTCTCCAGTTGTGTTTTTTGTCAGCCTTAATAACTTGTTATAGAAACAAGTTGTCTTAACATGTTTTGATTGTAGTTTGAAAGAAAAATTTTTAATAACACATTGACATCTTTAGGGATTATTTAGAATGTTTAATTTTTGAATGTATCATTTGAATTGGTGGAAATAAATAGTATTTCATGTTTGCATTAAAAAAAACTATTTTTAAACTTTTTTTCTTTTTTCTCTTGGATGTGAAAGGTCTTACCAAGCCAAAGTTCGCCAAGGAGCCTTAGTTTGTTTTCTTTCTACTATAAAATCGATAGAAAAGAAAGTTCTTTATGGCTACTGGTCAGCCTTTATTCCTGATACGCCTGAACTTGGAAGCCCACAGTCAGTGTCCTTGATGACTCTTACATTAAAAGATCCTTCTCCAAAGGTAAGAGAATTTAAATTCTAAGCTTTATAATAGGAAGAAAAAATTTGCAGATCCTTATTGTTGTTGTTTTCTGAGACAGAGTCTCCCTCTGTCACCAGTGCAGTGGTGCGATTTCCGCTCACTGCAACCTCCGCCTCCCAGGTTCAAGTGATTCCTCTCCCTCAGCCTCCAAAGTAGCAGGGACTACAGGTGCGTGCCACCACTCCCAGCTAATTTTTGTATTTTTAGTAGAGACGGGGTTTCACCATGTTGGTCAGGATTGTCTCCATCTCTTGAGCTCCCGCCTGGGCCTCCCAAAGTGCTGGGATTACAGACGTGAGCCTCTGTGCTTATTGTTTTCTCTGCCTTGTCCTATCTGATCTGAATACAGCTCTGAGTAACACTGACCCAAGTTCTGACTTGAGAACCACTGGAGAGGCAGGAAAATAGGAAGTGGGCTTATGTGAGTAATGCATTGAGGGTGATCATGTAGGGTTGCTTCCTGCCCTAGGGCTTGCTTGAAGCCTGAGCACACTGAATTATAATTTTGGTGTCTCCCTTGAACTGCACTGAAGCAGCTATGCTTCTCTTCCTTTTATGAAAATGTGGATTGCAAGAAAACATCAGAAATGGCTTAAACAACTCAGTAGAATATCATGGTACATAATGGCTTTGAAGGATGCATAAGGCTTAGAAAAATGCCCAAAATGTTCTGTGAAAACACCGGATATAGAATTATATATTATAGTAGGATCCCAAATGTGGTTTTTTTCTTGCAACTTGTCCATAGTTTTCAAATCATATGTAATAAATATTTACATATTTTAATGAGAAAAACTTATTTTTAAAAAAGAAGAAAAAACTATTTGGTAGGCGTGGATACCTATAGCAAGATATCTCATGGCTGATCAAATATTTGCCTCTGCTTGAATATGTTAATTTCTCTCCAGAAGTTAGCCACTTAACCAAGTAAGGAAAATAGATTGCTGTTTACAATAGTGAACATTAAAAAGCCATGCTGCATGGCATCTGGGTGTCCTCAGGTAACCAACTACTCACAAAGAGAGAAGTTTTAATTAGGCCAACAGCATATTATTCCTTTTCTATTTTTAAGATTATTCCTTAAGGGGTGAGGGGTGGTAAACCACAATACGTTAGAATTCCGTATGAGTCATCTCCTTGAGTAACTAATTGCTATGTAAGAAAACTTCTGGATTACCCATCAGAGGCTTTTACAAGGTAAAGAAAAATAGTTAGCCTCAATTCTACACACACAAAAAAATGACTTGTGGGGTATTTCAAATACTCGTTATCCTAAAAAAATTAAATCAGCAGAAATTTTACAAATTAACTAAATTAATAGTGAATCAGAACCTGGGAGAAAAATGGAAAATGAGTGGTGGCAAATAAATCAGTAATTAAGCCATTAGAGTAATTGAAATAAAAACGACTAAAAATATTGAAAATGTGTGTTTGAAGACTCTAGAGCTAGGGGAGCTGCCGGCGGTGGCCCAGGAGATGGTGCTGTGGAGCAAGAGGCAGTCCAGCTTCATCACCTGCATTGAAGCTGCCCAGCCAAGGGGATGTGGGACGTTGGGGTTTGGAACATGAATACAAAGAGGTTATGAGGTCATCACTGATAAAAGTGAATTGGAATAATTTCATGACATTTATATCTTTATTTTTTTAATGTTTACATTTCACTTAAAATGCCATGAGAAATTTCACATATTGCAAAGTGGTCTTATCCATCTCCTTGATTTAAGTACCTTTTAGATATGTTCTTGCTGTTTAACTTTGGTGAATGCAAGAGATGTACTGAGGAAAAAAGATAACAGAACTTCCTTCTGGAGATGTCCTAGATTGGTACAAAAAGCCACCTGAAAATCCTGGAGAAATGAAAAAAATAAAACAGTCATCCTACTTAAAGAGGATTTTAAAAGATGAAAGAAATTAAATTAGTTCAGTATAATGGCAAGTGAAATGATTGTACTTAAGAGATTTCTTTTTTTAATCAAGTGCTATCTTGGAAGGGTATAAATAAGTGTGGTGATTATTGTATACAACAAAGCTTGGAGCATACCTTTACGGTCTGTCCATAGTGTAATTAACTGTGTACCAAGACACATGCTAGAAGAAAGTGTTGTGATAGGTGATGTCAGTGGGACAGGCTTTTTAAATAAAGCCTTCTAGAAAGTTATGTGCATTAAAATTAAAAATAGCAGATTATCTAATTAGAATGGAACGTATTCTGGATTGACCAGATTAAAAGAGCTGGCATGACTCCAGGCCAAGTGGTCATCTCAGATGCTCCTCGTGTATGTAGAGTTAGATGGCTGGATTTCCTCTTAGCCAGGATTAAATAAAACAGCAATAGTTTATCTTGTCGTTAAAGTGCTTAGTGATTAGTTTTGAGTTTATGATAGGTCTGATATGACCCATGGCATACTCAACTGGAAGGACAGCTTTAACTGGTTTACTAAATTTTCCAAAGAGAAATGGACAGAAGAAAAGGTGATTAGATTCTTCTAGTCAGAATGCCAACAATAAACAGAGGCTACTTTTGGGAATTTGAAACATAATATGCTAGAATGGTTAATTGGGGAGAAGAAAACTTAGAAATGTCTATTAGGATTTGGCAGTGTTGTGGTACTTGGGAAATAATCACACTTCTATGTTGGAAATGTGCTTCAGAAAGCACATTTTATAATATGCTTCCAAAAGGGACAGAGCAAATAATAAACAGAACAGGACTAATTTAAGAATTTCTTTTATATGATTTTCTTAGTTGTTATAAAAGCATATTTGGAGAATATCTTCAAGACTTGTCTAAGGAACAAATTATAGGGCAAACCTTTGTCTTCGTACCTTGAGAATTATCCTGATTTATAAATTTCGTGATGATGATTTATTTCATGATGATGATGCTCTTTTGGATAACTATAAAAAGTGAAAACAAATCAAAATCTAGATGATAGATGGATAACTAGAAAAGAGAATGAAAGGCTGGAATTGTTAACTGTTATGGAGTGGTAGATTTTCTCTCATATGGTCAGCCGAAGAACAGGCAATCTTTGCTTAGTGTATTAGTTTGTATTCATGCTGCTGATAATGATGTGCCTGAGACTTGGAAGAAAAAGAAATTTAATTGGACTTACAGTTCCACATGACTGGAGAGGCCTCAGAATCATGGTGGGAGGCAAAAGGCCCGTCTTAATGTGGCGGCAACAAGAGGAAATGAGGAAGAAGCAAAAGTAGGAACCCCCGATAAACCCATCAGATCTCATGAGACTTATTCACTATCACGAGAATAGCATGGGAAAGACCGGGCCCCAGGATTCAATAACCTCCCACCCCGGTGGGTCGCTCCCACAACACATGGGAATTAAGATTTGGGTGGGGACACAGCCAAACCATATCACTTAGATAACTTCCGATCCGGAGTCCCTGACACAATGTTGAAATGCCTTTATATAAAAGACAACTGACTTTGGAAGTGAGATCTAATAAAATTAATCCTGAAACATGAACAGCCAGGTGCCCTGCGTGGAAACTTCAATGGTACTCACTCCCATCAGGGACTTCTTCGTCACCCTTCCAGAAATATTCTGAGACCAAACACACGTAACTAGGAAAAAAATTAGGATTGACTAACCTACCTCAGCAAACATTTCTGCTACATTCTTAAGTAGCAAAAAAGGAAAAGTACCTTTCTGTTTTATTAGCTTTAGACAAGCCTTCATGTCCAAGGAGATGAAACTATGCACTAGTAAAACCAAGCACACTGACCTTTGTAAGACTGAAAAGCCTTTCATCCATCATTTTAAATATTCAGACAATAAAAACGTAATAAACAAAATGAGCTCTCTAGAGAGCTACACCTATTATGATTTGCTTGCACGTTAGTAATTTCTGCTGAAAGTGCTGATTAGAACTGGTAAACAAGATATTAAATATTGATATAAATGAAGCAAAACTTATACCAGATTCAGTATCTTGAGTAACAATGATAACAACAAAGATATGTTAAACAGAGTTTAAAGGAAATTAACTCAGAACTGTGAGAAGTGTAATTTGACATAGTATCAAATTTCTATATAGATTTTATATCTTAGTTGAAAAAAAACCAATTTCAATGACATTTGTTTTCCTTTGTTAAGATGCCAAAATTGTGCTAAAATTTTTGACTCTTTGAAATTAGTTCATTTCTTTCCACAACTCGATTTTTAATTTTATTCGGTCTGTGAGCTGTTGGAATTGTGGTTTTTAATTGTCTTCTAAAGAAATGAAGGTTTAGCATAAGATCTATCTTGTTGAGTTCAGACCAGCCTCTAGTAGGGATTGGCCGACTATGACCTGTAGGCCAAATCTGGCCACCACCCATTTTGGTATGACCTGTGAGCTAAGAACAGTTTTTATACTTCTAAATGGTTTTAAAATAATTAAAACAATAATATTTCATGATATGTGAAAATTATATGGAATTCAAATTTCATTGTCCACAAATCAAGTCTTTTTGGAACATAGCCGCATTTTTTCCTGCATGTATCTGTGGTACGATCACAGAGTTGAGTGGTTGTGGCAGAAACTGGCCTGCAAAGTCTAAAATATAAAATGTGTACTACTGGCTCTTTTTTTTTTTTTTTTTTTAGCCGGAGTATCTCTCTGTCAATCAGGGTGGAGTGCAGTGGTGTGATCTTGGCTTACTGCAACCTCTGCCTCCCGGGTTCAAGTGATTCTCCTGCCTCAGCCTCCTGAGTAGCTGGGATTACGGGTGCACTCCACCACGCCCAGCTAATTTTTGTATTTTTAGTAGAGACGGGATTTCACCATGTTGGTCAGGCTGGTCTCGAACTCCTGACCTTGTGATCTGCCTGCCTCAGCCTCTCAAAAGTGCTGGGATTACAGGCATGAGCCACCATGCCCAGAAAAGTTTGCCAGCCCCTGATCTAAGTCCTTCTTGGATCAGCTGACTTGTGTTTGTGCTCTCGCTCTCTTGTTGTTTCACACATATACACACGGTTTCCTAATACATTGTCAATTTCCTATCTTAGGGGATTATGCTTCATTCTGAAATCTGATGCTACTGTACTTCAAATTTGTTTTCAGAGCATTAAGTCTAGATTTCTGCGATTCCACTCTATAAAAGGACTGCCTGGCAATTTATTACCTGGTTGTTTGGAGATAATATAATTGAAGCCTTTCTGGAAAACCTTTTTTGCTCCAAACTCAGATATGCTTCATATTGAGTAACTACTTAGGTTAGATTCTAGAATTGTAATATTTGTTTTTTTTTTGACTGAAAATGTTAATTTTCATTTTTGGATGATCTGGCCAAAGAGAGTACAGTATTATATTAATAGTCCTGTGCTTATTACCTATATTCCATTTTTTGTTAAGTTGAGCTTTCTTTTCATTTCTGATTTTCAATACTGCAAAATCATCAGAGTACCAGTTGAAAGTAATCTTTCAACCTTATAAAGAAAATCTTGGTGCCAGTGACACCTTTCCTAACAAATACACAGTCCATGTCCTTTCCATTCATAAGATTGTATTTAATGGTATTCCCTTCTTTAATTGCCAAATGCTGTCACTCCAGGCAGTGTCATTTCCTGTACCTAAGACTGTTTCTAAGAGTTGGATCACCAACGATGCCTGCCAAGTTGTATGTACACAAAGTTCCTAAAGTCCTGTTTAAGTTAACATTGAGCACACAGGCTTCAGAGTGGAATATGAAGCACAGTGTTCTCAGGAACTTTGATATGAAACATACTCTAGGTACGTGTATTTTTTTCTACCTCATGGACTGTTTAGTTCTGACTTTTCAGTTATTGTGCTTGAATAAATCTGGCCTCTAATCCTTAAATTATTCTCATACTTAGGATTTCAGATCTTTGTGGTATGACGTAGCTTGGATTTATTTCTTACTGTAAGAAACCTAACAGCAATGTGTTCCTGGATTGTTTTTTTTTTTTTTAGCCAGGTGTGATGGCATACACCTTTAGTCCTAGCTACTTGGGAGGCTGACGCAGGAGGATGGCTTGAGCCCAGGAGTTTGAGGCTACAGTGAGCTATGATTGCGCCACTGCACTGCAGCCTAGGTGACAGAGTGAGACTGTGTCCCTAAAATAAAAATAAAATAAAGATTATTTTTTTGGTGTGGGATGCAAGTGGCCTAGTTTTTAGGAACTAACAGAGAATCCCATTGCCTTTATTCTTCCAATTAAAATGATTCCATATACTTTGAAAATTAAATATGTATCTGAAGAAGGGAATCTGACTCCTGATTTTTAACTAATCAATGTGCATCATCCCAAAATTTCAGACACGTGCCTGTGCTCTGCAAGTTTTATCTGCCATCTTGGAAGGTTCAAAGCAGTTTCTTTCTGTTGCTGAAGATACCATTGACCACAGAAGGGCTTTTACCCCCTTCTCCGTAATGATCGCTTCCAGCATTAGAGAGTTGCACAGATGTCTTTTGTTAGCTTTGGTGGCGGAGTCATCCTCACAGACCCTTACTCAGATAATTAAGGTAATGTACCAACTGTGGGTTCCAGAGGAGGCTTCTCCGTTTTAATTTTGTAGACTGTTTTACATACCCAAAAGTGACTTGGCTTAAAATATAACTAACTAATAATTTTATTAAAAATACCCTATTTGGAAGTCTGTACCTATTTGTCTGATCTTACCTGTAATCTCTGTATGTCCTAATAGATGATTTGCTAAAAATACTTCATCATTAGTTTTAGTTGTACCAATGAGAATGCAAGTATTATTTAAAAGGGAAAAAAAGGACTGATTTTCAGTTGTGTGAAAACTTTTTAAATTAAATGCTGTAAAATTTGTTTCTATGCTGTGGTTTAATCAAGCCTTTTGATGAGTTGCTTTTTGTGTTTTACAGTGCCTTGCAAATTTAGTATCAAATGCACCTTATAATCGTCTAAAACTCAGCCTGCTGACCAAAGTCTGGAACCAGATAAAGCCTTATATCCGCCACAGAGGTTGGTAGTGGCTTAAAACTGATTGCTTCTTTATATCAATCAGATGCAGAGTATTAGCAAAAATATTTAGATATATGTATATATTCAGAGCAGTTTTACAACTCTTAAGAGATCTCTACTTATTCTTCTCAACTTTTCAGGGTATTAGCTGTTGCAAGAATCCCGCTTTCCCGCTTTTGACCCCTCAGGCCACAGTGGAAGAGAGCTAGAGAATTAATTGCAAAATTTAATGCCTGTTTAATGCTCAGGGCAGTGACCAGAGTATCCCTTTAGAATTAGGGCTGAGCCAGGTGCAAGCGGTCCCCCTCAGGTGTATAATAATTTGTATCCCTTAGGCGTAGGTAAAGGATGGATGGATGGTTGGATGGACAGACAGACGGATAGATAGATATCATCTACTTTTCGGAAATAAAAACTGGAATACAAAATTTAACTTCTTTAACGTTACTTCCAGTGAAGTTCAGATAAAATCCCAGAACTACAAATCCTTACTAACTGCAGAGTCTTATTTCTTATTTCGTCCCACACATAATGTATATGTGCTATAAATACTTCCCTTTTGAAGATTTTCTTTTGTTTACAAGCTTTCACATCAGACCACATTCTAATCAGTTCAGTTTTTCAGGCAGAATTATAAAAAGAAAGGAAGAGTGGATGTTTTCTGTGACATTGTGGGAAGAGCATGGGACCTGAAGTCAATCCAAGAGTCTGGAGCCCACCCCTATTTTTGCCATCTAATGGCCATGGCCCTCTCTGAACCCTGATTTCTTCCTAACAGCAAGAATTATAACTACGTCATAAGATTTTTATGGGGGCTCAAATGAGGTAATGAGGTGTAACTAAGTCCAGTTCACTGCTTACACCAATGTGTAAAAAAGGGACTCAGAAAGATAAGTCTTACCCTAAGGTTTCCCATCACATTCATGGCGGATATAAGATGAAAATAATCCAAGTTGTTTTCAACAACCCCGGTCATTCCACTGTATCAGCTTTTCATTATCTGCATCTTCAGCTGAGGAGAGTGCACTATGTCTCAAAGATTCCTTTTAAGTATCTGACTTTATCTTCAAGTAACTTTTTTTTCATTAAAATGTTCAAAACCTGAAATTCTTAGGTATGAGTCTAACAAAGATCTGTATGAAGAAAACTGTGCGACTCTGATGAAATAAAGAAGAACTAAATGAATGGACAGAGATTCCATGTTCATGGATAGGAAGGCTCAATATTGTAAAGATGTTACTTCTTCCCAATTTGATCTATAGGTTCAATGCAGTCTCAATCAAAATTCCAGCAAATTATTTTGCAGGTGTCAACAAACTGATTCTGACGTTTATGTGGATAGGCAAAAGACCCAGAACAGCCAACACAATATTGAAATAGACTCACATAAATATAGTCAGCTGATCTATAACAAAGGAGAAGACACTGTTCAACAAATGACGCTAGAACAGCTGGATATCACATGAAAAAAAATGAGTCTAGACACAGACCTTTTAGTTTTTTGAAAATAGCTTCTTGTTAAAATCGGGGTTCATTCAAGGTGCATGCATTGCATTTAGTTATGTCACTGTGGGTCTTTTTAAATCTAGAGTCCCTCTACCCATTTTTTTATATCAAACTGATTTACAAAAGAATCCAAGCCAGTTGTCCTATAGATTGTAAACTCTTAAGTTCTGTCACCAGAGATAACGAGAAAAATCACATTCTCCATTTGTCAGATGGTTTCTTTATGGTGTTAACTTACTCTCCTGTCCCCTGTATTTCCAAACTGGAAGTGAGATCTAGAAGTTTAATTAGATTCAGGTTACACAAGGAACTACTAATTCTTAATTGCCTGCAGGGGTAACTACCATCTTTATGGTAGCTGTTCCCATGGTGATAAGTTTCTTCTGCTTTCCTTTGATAGATGTTAATGTTCGTGTGTCAAGTCTCACACTCTTGGGAGCTATAGTGTCCACCCATGCACCTTTACCTGAAGTCCAGCTACTTCTGCAACAGCCGTGTTCTTCTGGACTCAGTAATAGCAATTCAGCAACCCCTCACCTCAGCCCTCCTGATTGGTGGAAGAAAGCCCCTGCAGGACCCTCTCTGGAAGAAACATCAGTTAGCTCACCTAAGGGGTCTTCAGAGCCCTGCTGGCTCATTCGACTCTGCATTTCCACTGTCATACTGCCCAAGGAGGATTCCTGTTCAGGTAGCGATGCTGGCTCCGCAGGAGGAAGCACCTATGAACCA
This sequence comes from Cacajao melanocephalus, assembly GCA_963573385.1. Classification (NCBI taxonomy): domain Eukaryota; kingdom Metazoa; phylum Chordata; class Mammalia; order Primates; family Pitheciidae; genus Cacajao; species Cacajao melanocephalus. Next base: position 51,977 of record CAUYLG010030339.1, on the reverse strand, counting down.
TCCCCCATGCGACTGGAGGCCTTGCAGGTAGGAGGTTTCATTTCCTCATCTCTGAAATGTAAGTAACCATTCTCCTTCAGAGTGACCGTGAGGAGTGAGCAGGTAAAACCAAGCCATGTGTCAGTCGTGTTGGTGGGAGGTGTATTTTGGGTATGGATGGTGTATTTGCTTTTGTTGTTTTTGTTTTCAGGAGTTGTTCTTTGGTTGTAAAATAGCAGATTCATTCTTTTTTGTTCTTTGATTGCAAATTATTTTACTCACTTCAGTCATTATATGACAGGTGGATGTAATAGATTGTAGAACAATTCTGGGAGAAATTATACAATTAATTTTTGATTTTTGCAACTGAAATGTTTAATTCTCTTTAAGCTTCTCCTTGGTGTTGTATCTGCTTAGAGAAACAAAACAATTGTTCCTTCTAAGGAAGAAATCCTAAATAAAAGAGTTTGCTTTTTGTATACAAATATGATCTGAGACTAGGCCTGGTCCTGGGATCTGCTGCTAATTAACTGGACAACATGAAACATGTCCTTTAACCTTGTCGAGCTTAGTTTCTTTAGCTGTAAAGTTCAGTTAATACCTACTTTAAAGAATAGTTTCAAGACTTAAATGAGATTACATTACTGAAAAACAGTCCTATACTAAAGCACCATAAAACTATGATACAATCAATTGATGTTATGAAATAAAGATTATGGTTCTTAATTTCATTCAGTAGATTTCAGCCCTGTTAAATATAAGCAGTTTCTGAAATCTAATAACACTTTTCTGGATATTGCAGCCTTGCACTCGGGTCTTAGAGGGTTAATTCCATGCTCTCGTTGCAGGTATTGGCTCTTCTGGCAAGGGGCTACTTTTCAATGACTCAAGTCTACTTGATGGAGCTTGGAGAGGTGATTTGCAAGTGCATGGGGGAAGCTGATCCGTCCATTCAGCTTCATGGAGCAAAGGTAATTTCCATTAAAGCCACAGAGCTTTTTCCTTCTCTTCACTTTATATCCTTCCTTTACTTCACTTTATATTCTTCTGCCACATGTCCTTCACTTCTGAGATTTCTTAAAGAGTTTTCAGGTAAGGAAGACATACATTCTTCTATTTTCAGCTCTTACATGTAAACCCAAGAATTGATTCAGTAACACATTAACAATATATAGCTGTTGATTTTAGTCCTTGAAAGAATGCCTCTGTTAAAAGAGTGACTGAAAAAAGAAAGAAAATTAGTTGCAAATTATGTTTCCCCTTGATTCGAGGTGATCTCCAAATTAAAGTGAAGTTGTTAGTTCTAATACTCTGCTTTGATAATTCTTTCTTTTTTCTTGGCAGCTTCTGGAAGAACTGGGCACAGGTTTAATACAGCAGTATAAACCGGAGTCTACTGTAGCACCTGATCAAAGAATACCAGTCTTCTTGGTAAGTAAATGTCAATTCATAGTTTTCTTTTATTAGTGTTTCAGTTGCAGTTTTATTTTGAAGCTCAGTGGTAAGTGGAGTAGATGATATGGTTTCTTCCAGGGTCAAAAATTATATTTTATAATCCAGGAAAACATGAAACTAGTATAAATAGGTTTTATTTTTACATTTCAGTTTGTTTGCAATTTAGAATGTGGTAGGCTTATGTGTAACATATAGCAATGGTAAAACTAATTATTTCTTTTGCATAAAACCTAGTCTGGTTACTCAGCCTGCCCAAGAGACAAACTAGACTGGTGGGAAGAGCCAAGGATTTTTTATCTAAAGCCATGGGATCAAATTTAGGGAACATGATTGTATTAGTCCATTTTGTGTAGCTATGAAGGAATACCTGAGGCTGGGCAATTTGTAAAGAAAAGAGGTTTATCTGACTCACAATTCCGCAGGCTGTACAAGAAGCATGGTGCCAGCATCTACCTGTGATGAAGCCTCTCCAGAAGCTTCTAATCATGGTGGAAGGCAAATGGGGAGCAGGCACGTCATACAGCAAGACACTAAGCAAGAGGGAGATGCCAGACTCTTTTAAACAACTAGCTCTCATGTGAACTCATAGAGTGAGAACTCATTACCGCAAGGACAGCACCAAGCCATTCAAGAGGGATCCGCCCCCATGACCCAAACACTTCCTATTAGGCCCACCTCCAGTGTTGGAGGCCACATTTCAGCATGAGGTTTGGAGGAGGCACACATCCAAACCATATCACTCTGTCCCTGGCTCCCACAAATCTCATGTTCCTCTCACATTGCAAAATACAGTCATCTCTTCCCAGTAGTTCCCCAAAGTCTTAACTCTTTTCAGCATCAGCTCAAAAGTCCAAAATCTCAGCTGTGACTCAAGGTAAGTTCCTTCCACCTATAAGCCTGTAAGATCAAAAACAAGTTACTGACTTTTAAGATACAATAGTGGTACAGGCACTGGGTAAGCATTCCCATTCCAAAAGGGAGAAATCAGCCAAAAGAAAGGGGCAACAAGCCCCACACAAATCTGAAACCCAGCAGGATAGACATTAAACCTTAAAGTTCCAAAATAGTCCTCGACTCCATGTCCCGCAGGTAGTGCACACTGGTGCAAGGGGTGGGCCTCCAAGGCAGCCTTGCCCTTGTGGCTTTTCCGGGTGCAGGCCATGTGGCTGCCCTCACAGGTTGGAGTCCCATGCCTTGGCTTTTTCAGGCTAAGGGTGCAAGCTATCAGTGGCTCTGCCGTTCTTCAGTCTAGAGGGCAGTGGTCCCACTCCCACAGTTCCATTGGCAGTGCTCAGTGGAGACGCTGTGTGGGGGCTCCAACCGCCTGTCTCCCTTTGGCACTGCCCTAGTAGAGGCTCTCACTGGGGGCTCTGTCTCTGTGGCAGGCTTCCGTGTGGGCACCCAGGCTTAGGGAATCCTCTGAAATCTAGGTAGAAGCTCCCGAGCCTTCTTCACATTTGCATTCTGTGCATCTGCAGGCTTAACACCACGTGGAAGCCGCTAAAGGCTTACAGCTTGTACCCAGTGAAGCAGCAAACCAAGCAGTATCTGGGGCCCTTTGAGCCAAGGCTAGGGATGCCAGAAGCAGTGTCCCAAGGCTGTGCAGGGCAGGGGAGCCCTGGGCCTGGCCCCCAAAACCACTTTTCCCCTAGGCCTCTGGGTGTGTGATGGGAGGGGTTGCCTCAGAGATTTCTGGAATGCCCTCAAGGCTGTTTTCCCATAGTCTTGGCCATAGCCAAGACTGTGTTTTCCATAGCCAAGACTATGGGAAAACAGCTTGGTTAGCACCTGGCTCCCTTTTAGTCATGCTAATCTGTCTAGTAAGTAGTTGCTCTGCAGGCCACTTGATTCCTTCTCAACTACAGGATTTTCCAAATGTTTATGCTCTGCTAACCTTTTCATGATAAGTTCCAACCTTAAGTCATTCCTTTGCTCCTATGTCTGACTATAGGTTGTGAGAAGCAGCCACATCACCTGTTGAATGATGCTTAGGATTTCTTCCACCAGATGCCCTAAGTCATTACTCTTAAGTTTAATCTTATGCAAATCCGTAGGACATGGGCACAGTGCAGCCAAGTTGTTTGTTAGGGTGTAACAAAGGTGACCTTGCCACCAGTTCTTCAGACTTTTTGTATTACTCTCTGAGACCTCCTCAGCCTGGCTTTCACTGTCCCTATTTCTATCAGCATTTTGGTCACAACTATTTAATCAGTCTTTAAGATGTTCTAAACTTTCCTTTGTCTTCCTATCTTACAAGCCTTCCAAACTCTTTTAACCTCTGCCGTTACCAAGTTCCAAAGCTGCTTCCAAATTTTTAGGTGTCTTGATAACAACACCCCATTCCTTGGTACTAATTTTCTGTATTAATCTCTTTGCTGCTGCTATAAAGAAATGCCTCAGACTGGACAATTTATTTTTCAAAGAGGTTTATCTGGCTCACAGTTCTGCAGGCTATACAGGAAGCATAGTGCCAGCATTTACTTCTGGTGAGGCCTCAGGAAGCTTCCGGTCATGGTGGAAGGTAAGGGGGAGCAGGTGTGTCACATGGTGAGAGGGGAAGCAAGAGAGAGATGCCAAGCTCTTTTAAACAATTAGCTCTTGTATGAACTAATAGAGTAAGAACTCACTTATTAACACAAGGATAGCACCAAGCCATTCAGTAGGGCTCCTCCCCCATCACCCAAAAACCTCCCTCTAGGCCCACCTCCAACATTGGAGGTCACATGTCAACATAAGATTTGGAGAGGACATACATCCAAACCATGTCAGCCACTTAATGGATATGTGATTATAAGCCTGGTTTCCTAGTTGTAAAGAGGAATAATAACCCATAACCCTTCAGTCACAAGGCTGTTGAAAAATCAAATGACATTTACAGATGCTAACACATAGTAGATAATTCCTTTACCTGTGCCCCCCCACCCCGCCCCACCATGATTCTGTTAAATCCCTGTGATTTCAGGTTATTTCTGCTACCCCCACACTGTGCCAGTTCTAAAGGATGACGGGCATGTGACCCACTGAAAAAGGCTTCTACGTAGTGCCAAAAGCAAAATCAAGTCAGTGCTGGTGGTCTTTGCTCCCACTGCCCTCCTCATTTTGCCTATTTTCCCTTCACAATTTCTATCATCCTTGCAGTGTATTAAAAATTCTAACCCTAGTCCCTAACTTAGACTGCCACTAAAGCTTTCATATAACATGTGCAGGGAGATGAGTTGAGCTTTGCTATCAGACAGAACTAGGCTTGAATCCAGACTAGTGACTTTGGCCAAATCTTTTAACTGTTCACATTCAGGTATTTTTCATCTGTTAAAAAAAAAAAAAAAAAAAATACATGGCCAGGCACAGTGGCTCACACCTGTAATCCCAGCACTTTGGGAAGCCAAGGCAGGTGGATCATGAGGTCAGGAGTTCAAGACCAGCCTGACCAATATGGTGAAACCCCATCTCTACTAAAAATACAAAAAATTAGCCAGGCGTGATGGCATGCACCTATAATCCCAGCTACTCAGGAGGCTGAGGCAGGAGAATTGCTTGAACCGTGGAGGCAGAGGTTGCAGGCAGTGAGCCAAGGTCATGCCGCTGCACTCCAGCCTGGGTGACAGAGCGAGACTCTGCCTCAAAAAAAATAAATAAATAAATACGTTTTCTGTATTGCTTATCTATTACTGAGTAATAAATTAACTTTAAACATTTAGCAGATTAAAACAGTATACGTTTATTTTCTCACAGTTTCTAGGGGTCAGGAATTAAGAGTGGCTTGGCTGAGTGATTCTGGCTTAGTTCTTGCATGAGGTTGGGATCAAGATGCCCCCGGGGTTGCAGTCAACTGATGGGCTGCAAGACTTGAGGGAGGTGGAGGATCGTCTTCCAGGGTGGCTCACCTGTAGACCTAGCAAATTAGTGTTGGCTGTTGGCAGAAGGCCTCAACTCATTTCCTCCCTGTGAGGACGTCTCCAGAGGGCTGCTTGAGTATCCTCTTGACATGGCAGCCAGGTTCCTTCACAGCAGGTGATCCAAGGGAAAGAAAGGAAGCCAGAGCTGTGATGTTTTCTATGACCTAACTTTGGAAGTAGTTTCATACTCTCATTTCCACAACATCCTATTCGTTACCCAGGTCAGCCTGTTCAGTGTGGAGGGGACTACAAAAGGGTGTAAATATTAGTAGGTGAGTGTAATTGTGGGGCATCCTGGAGACTGGCAACCACTTTCTGTCCACATTCTTCTGGAATAGGGCAGGGAGGGCCCAGACTGGGTTTTTAGGAGCTAAAGTAGGAGAAAGATAGAACTGGTGCATGAAATATACAGCAAAACGCAAGACTAGGTCCATGGAACAGAAACAAAAAACATACGAAAACCACAGAGATTAGCAAATAAACATGAAATCACAGGATATGTATGCAGCATGGAAAGGAGACAGTTTACATGGCTGTGTTAGAGGCTATGACGTGAGGTATTTCTTCCAAGTGCTTAGAGCAGAACCTACTACCCAGTTTAAGACTGTCCACTGTGTACCAGGCCCCGTGCTAGAAACCCTACACAGAGTATTACATTTTATTATCACACAGACTCTGCAAAGTAGTTGAAAAAGCCCTAGCTGAGTGTCAACTGATTTGAATTCTAGTTCACCCCTGCTGCTGATTAGCAAGTTGTATTGTCTCTTGGAGCCTCAGTTTCCTTGTGTGAAAAAGTAGGGGTAATGATACAGACTTCATTTATTTGTGCCAAGCAATGAAATGAGTCGGTAAGTATAAAATACTTAGAACAATGCCTGGCATGAGATAGGCTCTGAAGAACATTAGCTACGGCTGCTATTGCTGTTACTGTTATCACCATCTTCAGCCTCCTCTTGATTATTATCACTGTTGCTGCGTACCTTTATCAGCCCGCAGTCTCCTAATCAATAGGCATTGAATGGAAGGCTTACACACTACAGTTGTTTTCTAAAGCCCTTTTCATCACTGGAAGAAGAACCAATGAAAACATTTACAGAAAGCTGCCACTTTAAGGAAAGGTGTTTCACTACTAAGGCCATTTCTGCTCTGCTTAGCTCCGAGTTGGTTCCTGTTACGTCTTAGGCTACAGCTTTTCCTGTGCCTCCATTCCAGGTGGTGATGTTCTGGACTATGATGCTGAATGGTCCTTTACCCAGAGCCCTGCAGAATTCGGAGCACCCAACTCTCCAGGCGAGCGCCTGTGATGCCCTGTCTTCCATCTTGCCAGAGGCCTTCAGCAATCTGCCGGTAACATGAGGGTGTTTTCTCACCCTTAAATCATGGCTTGAGCACCAGAGCTAGAATTTGATTGTTTTGCATTTTGAACCAGTATTCAGCATTATCTCTGATGAAAAGGTGCCTGTTCCACCTGAGTTGAGGATGAGGGCACTGGGGAACAGCAAATAGGAAAACTTGAGGCCTTAATATATCAGGAAAGCTGTTTCCCCCTGTGCATTGGAATGTGGGTGGTAGAGGCAAGGGTAGCGGAAATTTGGAAGGCAGAGAGATTTCAGGAAGATTTCATATGCAAAGTTACAAAGGCCTTGAGTTAAATCCCAGCTCTTCGACTTGCCAGCTCTTTGACTCTTAACCTCTCTAAAACTTGGTGTTACCATCAGTAAGATGGCAGTCATGTGAAAAATAACAAAGTATGTGAAAACACTTAGATTTGTGCCCAATACGTATGGTATTTGTCTTAGTCTGTTTGAGCTGTTATAATGAAATACCATAAATTGGGTATCTTCTAAACAGAAATGTATTTCTCATAGTTCTGGAGGCTGAAATTAAGATCAAATCACTGACAGACACAGATTTGGTGCCTCGGGAGGGCTCGCTCTCTGGCTCACAGATGGCACCATGTGAGCTGTGTCCTCACGTGGTGGAAGGGGCACGGCAGCTCTCTGAGGCCTCAGTCATAAAGGTGCTTATCTCTTTCATGCGGGCTCTGTTCCCATGACCTAATCTCCTCCCAAAAGCCCCACCTCCTGATACCATCACCTTAGGAGTAAAGATTTCAACATAGGAATTTGGGGGGAACATAAACATTCAGATCATAGCAGAATTCAGACTGCTTTTTTTCTTTAGTCCTCAGTGGTATTTGTGTCTATTCTTATTTACATAAATTAGCTTCTATAAAGAAAGCAACTTTAATGAAGTAGAAGAATAAAAACGACCTAATTCACATGGCTATAAAGGTCAAACATGATGAGATGCTGTGTGTGTCTTGCACAAAGTGGGTGCTCAGGTTATCATGGACTCTGAATTGAACCTGCTCTTTACCAGGGTAGCCTCAGGGTCGCAGTGGCGTTCAACTCCTGAATATGGTCTCAGACACACGTTTCACATCTTTCATGGAAGCCTTTGGCTTATAGTGATTTCATTCTCATTTTTCCCTTGTCACCCTTCTCATCGCAGAATGACAGGCAGATCCTGTGCATCACAGTGCTGCTCGGGCTGAATGACAGCAAGAATCGCTTAGTGAAAGCTGCAACCTCGCGGGCCCTGGGAGTCTATGTGCTTTTTCCCTGTCTCAGGCAGGTCAGAGTGAGCCTATTTAGCTCTTCTGTGCCCCTTTTATAGTCTGTGGCACCCCTATTTTGTGAATATAGAGCTCCTGCATTGGATGGTAAAGGAAACTAAATTACTTTGTAATCTGATTTCTTTAATTGCTGCTAAAACATGGTCATGGGCCAGGCATGGTGGCTCATGCCTGTAATCCCAGCACTTCAGGAGGCCAAGGTGGGTGAATCACTTGAGGTCAGGACTTTCAGACCAGTCTGGGCAACTTGGTGAAACCCCATTTCTACAAAAAATAAACAAATTAGGTAGACATGGTGGTGCGCACCTTAGTCCCAGCGACTTGGGAGGCTGAGGTGGGGGGCTCGCTTGAGCCTGGGAGGTGAAGGTCGCAGTAAGCAGAGATCTCACCGCTACACTCCAGCAGTGCTTATATTGTTTATATATAAACAACTACAGTCATCACCATATATATACCGTATATATTTATTACCATATGTATGGTAATGCCTGTAGTTCATTTATTTTTAATTAGCACACTGCCTGGGACCCTAGGTGCCCAATAAATGCTTAAATTAATAAATGACCTAATAAAAATGAAATGAGGCTTTACCAGGTGGTAGTCATCATTTAGAAAGCTGATAGAGTTTTTACTAAGAAGGAAATAATACCCTCTTTCTCTCTTACTTATGACATTTATCTCACTGGGAGGTGTGTAGTACATAGGATGTGTTTTGGAAATGCATTTCTTTCTCAGAACATTATTTCCTGAGATGATAATCAACCAAGCACAGGGTTCCTAGATAACTGCCCCAGGCCAGGTTATATATTCCATGTTCATAAGAGCAAAATCCATAGACTGCTCGAGTGTCCATGGCACATACCAAAATCGTGGGAGCTTCTCCTGGGATTATTTTGAGTGTCCAAATTGTAAAATATAAGAAGAACAGTACATTGATTGAGTAGATGAATTTTGATTTCCGAGTAGAAATTTGCTGTGAATGCTTATAGATTTATCTGAAAATAAGTTTGAGAATTTCAAAGGTAGCAGCATGACCTCCTAAAGTAACTGCAGTGTTTTGTTTTGTCTTACAGGATGTCATATTTGTTGCAGACACAGCAAATGCAATATTGATGTCACTTGAAGACAAGTCTCTGAATGTTCGAGCCAAAGCAGCCTGGTCCCTGGGCAACCTGACAGACACTCTGATTGTCAACATGTAGGTGGCTCAGCTTGCTTTCCCCAGCTGATTTCTGAGACTGAGGTCCCAAGAGAATGTCCTCAATCCCTACTATGAAAGAATCCGCAGTAGTTCCCCCGTATTATGCAGTCATTCTTCCTGCTTTGTTTTGGTGTATGTTCCTTCAGAAAATAAAATTAATAAGCTGTTCTTAACATATATTAGGAATATATTAAGACATATATGTATTAAAAATACTGTATGCTGATATAAGTAATTTGTCCACATTATAGAAAACATAAAAGCAAAACCTTAGTAATGGTTACTATACTTTTAAAATACATTTTTAAAAATTTCTTAAAGTAATATATTCACAGACAAAAAAAAAAATCCAAGTACTACAAAGTAGTGTTCAGTGTGAAGCCTTTCTTCTACCCTGACACCTTGGTTCCCTTCCCCAGAGGTAGCTTGTTATTCATGTGCAAGTGTCCTGCTTTTTGTCATTTCACTGTGTAAGTGACATGTAAAATGTGTAAGCATTCTCTTTTATTATTGACTTGTTATAAATCCTTATGTATGATTACATAACTATCACTGTGTGATGATGATTTAACCATTTTTCTATTACTGAATGTTTGTTTTAGGCTTTAGTCTTGTAGGCTTTTATATTCAGTGAATATTTTTGTGCATGATATCTGGATTTTGAGATTTTTTTGGAGATATTCCTAGGTGTGGGACTATCGGGTTGAAAGATACATATTGTAAGTTTCTTGGTATAATCTAAATGGATTTGTTAAACTGTTTTCCTAAATTTTGTATGGTTATACCAAGTGAATATATTTTTATATGTATATATTTAAGTATATTTACCTTTTAACATGTTTTGCCTGCTTTGGGTGGAACAGGGAAACACCAGACCCAAGTTTCCAGGAAGAGTTCTCTGGTCTCCTGCTCTTGAAAATGTTACGATCAGCTATAGAAGCATCCAAGGATAAAGACAAGGTAAACTCAGCAACAAAACCCAGTATCTCTCAAATAGGTACTTAATGTATTGTAGCTGTAGTGTGGTAGCTTAGTGTGGCTTGATGTTCCTCAGACTATCCCACCAAATGTTACCCCTGTTCAAACTGAGGACGTGCTCAGGGTATAAACGGCCTACTCCACACATGTACTGTTTCTTTACTGTCTCCTGCCTCCTGAAAAATACCAGTGCCCATCGTCATACTATATGACATATTCAGGTTCCTTTTAAAATTAAGTTTTTAAAAAAAAAAAAAATCTTTAAGTAGAATTGACAAGTCAGAAAGATGAGTAGCTCCTGGCTTTGAATATTACCTGTTAAACTAATAAGTTTAAAAAGCATAGGTCTGGACTTTAGGTCAGACATACATGGATTCAAGCCCTGGCTTGCCATTTAGTAACTGGGTGACTTTGATATATTATATGTAACTTATCTGAAGGTCAGCTCCTCACCCGTAACATGGAAGTTGTGGCATATACCTCACTGAATATAAAGATGCCTTATGTTAAAGCACCTAGCACAGTACCTGACCCATACTATGTGCTCACTTTAATGCTACTTCTGAAAATCTGATAATCACCCAGGAAGCCCTATCCAGAGTAATTCACTCAGAAGTTCTGAGGTTAGGGCCTGTGAATTGGTTTTAAAACGAAAGGAAAAACCTCTCCCAAATGATTCTGGTGGGCTAGTCCAGTAGAAAAGTATTGGACTGGAATTATGGAACCTAGCTTCTCCTTCTCGCCTTGCTATAAATCAGCCTTGTCCTGTTGTCCCTGGTCCTTATACTCCATCTCAGTAAAACAAGGAAGATGGCCCTCTCTGAGGTCTTAACACTAAATAAGATAATTAAATAATCAGAAGAGTTTTGTAGAACCTTCACCTTTCTGATGGTTCAGAATGTTAACCAGACAAGACCCTGCAGAGTTCCAAGGACTTGCTTTAAGAAGTCTAGGACCTCCTGGGTTTTTTTTAAAGCTGAAATTAGACTTTTGGAAACACCTCTCTGGCGTAACAGATTTCAAAAGCATTTACATTTTTTTCTAGGTAAAAAGCAATGCTGTCCGGGCCCTTGGAAATTTGCTTCACTTTCTGCAACCCTCTCATATAGAAAAACCCACATTTGCAGAAATCATTGAGGAGTCTATTCAGGCCCTAATTTCCACTGTTCTAACAGAAGCTGCCATGAAAGTCCGGTGGAATGCTTGCTATGCAATGGGAAATGTATTTAAAAATCCTGCCCTTCCATTAGGTAAGAAAGTTTCCCTTTTCTTCCTGGTGGAAAGCCTCTTGGGACGGCACACACCAATCTACGTTGTTGTTAAAGACATTAGTCACATGTTATTTGCCATAGTATTAAGAAAAAAATGGAGACATACTAAAAACAAGTTTAGGGGAACATTGAAATACATCATTACCTATACAATGGGATATATAATGGGATATTTTGTTGCCATTTAAAATTACTTACAAGAATTTGATAATCTGGAAAAATACTTCTGATGTTAAACAAACAAAAATAGGTATTAAGTCATTTCTACAGAATGATCTCAATAGATGGATAGAAAAAAGACTGAAAGGAAATTGGCTTAATTATTAACAGTGATTGCCTCTGGATGAGTAGAATTTTTTCTGTTTTCATTTTCCCAATTGTCTACAATAGCATATATTGTTTTAATAAAGTCAAGAAAAAGGAAAAAACTGCAATGAGAGGGGATATAAATTGGAAATCCCATATGATCTGTGTACAGAGTGGATGCCATTAATAAATGTAAGGAGGGCATCTGTCTCTAATTAGTGGCATGCCGTGCACCTAGAGGTGTCATTCAGGACCAGCAGCTGCTTAGTTTTATGGATCAGAGCCTCCAGATCTTGCTTACTTTGAATGCCAGCATTCACCTTGTTGCATCTCTCTTTCTCTCTCAGAAGATCTGAAACCTAAGGATGTCTTCCTGGAGAGGAGAGCATGCATCAAGTAAGGGGAGTCTGGCTCTGCTCCCCTTGATTGCCCAGAACATCCAGGCAGGCCAGTCAGCTGGGAGCATGTGGAGAAGTAGCCTCCTGGCTTCTTCCACTGAGGAAGTCACCTAAGAGTGACCTTTGGGGTTGGGGCTCACTGAGGTGGATGTCTGCCTTCTGGAGAACCAGGAGGTCCTTGAAACCAGGGCACCTTAATGGTGGTTGGCTCCTAGCTGCCTTCCTATTTGGCTCTTGCCTTCAGCCTGCCGGAGAGAGAGAAGTTGACCTGGAGAGAGGGGACTGCGTGACGTGGAAGGAAAGGGAAGCTCCAAAGAGGCAGGAAGTTTGAGAACTAGAAAGCATCCATAGCAGAGCTATTAGGAGCCACATAAGAAAAGGGAGCCAGAAACTGACAAAGGACTGTGACTGACAGGTTGGAGTGTGAGAGTCTCATAGCTCTAGCAGTGGCTCATTGTCAACGGCAGTGGCATCTACTGAATGGAAGGGGCCTGCTTGCTTGTCTTCGGAGGCAACAGAGAAGCAGAGAAGGGCTGGGAGAGTTAAGAGAAGCTGCGTTCTACTCCCATCCTGAGGAGTAAGGACACCCCAAAATGGAGTGGGTGGCAGTAGCTCTGGTAAGGAGGAAAGCAGGCTGATTTCCTAGGGCCTACAGGAATGGAGAAGAGATAGAAATCTGGGCATCTTATTCTTGAAATTGTAAGTTTTCTTTTTCTTGACAATAAAATGCATGATTTGCTATGGCTAGAGCAGTGTCTGGATGCTGTTGCAAGTGAGGAAATAATTCTTTTTGCTGCATGAACAGGACTGCCACATGCAGTGTGTGGTGTGCACACTGCTCAGAAGTGCCCAACTGAGAGGACAGGTGGGGTTGCAGTTCAGTCCATGCTCTGCCCGCAAAGCCTTACCCCATGAAACAGAATCCTCCCAGAGAAGAAGCCTTTTTCTGGATCACCAAAGGCCCTATATTGGGTAGCAGACGCTCTAAGCATGTGGCAGGCTGATACAGGGAAAGAGAGGTTTGGGGATTGGCACCTGGGCACTTACCTAGGATTCTACAGTCAGTCACCACCCTGACCTTACAGGATGATTGTGAGAATGAAGTGAACATATAAAATGACTGTCTTGAGCGCTAGTGTTTATGCTTCCTTCTGCCCCTCTATTTCTAAGCCTGCATTTGTTTTAATGACTGTGGATTCTTTCTAGGGACAGCCCCATGGACCTCCCAGGCCTACAACGCCCTAACATCGGTCGTGACATCATGCAAGAACTTCAAAGTGCGCATCAGATCTGCTGCTGCCCTTTCCGTCCCGGGCAAGAGAGAGCAGTATGGGTCTGTTGACCAGTATGCTCGGATCTGGAACGCATTGGTCACTGCCTTACAGAAGAGTGAAGACACCACAGACTTTTTGGAATTCAAGTACTGTGCCAGCCTACGGACCCAAATCTGCCAGGCACTGATTCACCTCCTGAGTGTGGCCAGTGCCTTGGACCTGTCTTGTATCAGAGAAACCCTTGAACTGAATGGGAATATGGTCCAGTCCTATATCCTACAATTTTTAAAATCAGGAGCAGAGGGAGAGGACACCGGAGCACCTCCCAGCCTACAGGAAAGAGACCAAATGGTCAGGACGGCCCTGAAGCACATGGGCAATGTCCAGGCACCGACTGGAGACACAGCCAGAAGGGCCATCATGGGCTTTTTAGAAGAGATCCTGGCCGTTTGTTTTGACTCATCTGGATCACAAGGGGCACTCCCAGGGTTAACAAATCAGTGAAGATCCCACCATACTTCATAGATGGCGAAGGTGGCAATAGGAAGACCTGAGCTTGAGCAAAAGATACGTGGGATTTCATCTTAGGGGCAGAAACAATCCATTCACTATTTCTTTAGAATGACTTAGCAGCGATTTAAATTTTCGCAGAGTAGCTCCACAGCACTGGCCATGGTCAGGCTTGTTGGAACCTTTGACCTGTGCATCCAGGAGCCCAGGAGTCAGGTTGTATTACGGGCCAAGCAGACAGGGGGGCTTTGAGTGCAGTTAGTCTCAGAAAAAAAGAAAAAGGTAGGATTTAGGAATTAGAGTATTGTATATTATGTCTGTAGTTGTGTAATAAACTAAAGAGAAATAGTGTGACCACAATCTCCTGTTGTTACCAAGTTGTATTTCTAGAAAGCTGCAAGCAGAGCTGTGGTTCAGCCAGTTTGTACTGGCACAGCTGCACAGGGTACTAGGTTACTAACACAGTTCCTCACAGTTGATAAGGACCTGCTGCTCTGAGCTTCTGGAGTGCCCGTGCTCCCCCTGACCGCCTTCCCTGCCACACCTCCCCTCCCACAATCCAATAACCAGAGTTAACTCCCAGCAAGCAGGGCCCTTTAGCCTAGGCCACCACATCGACTTCCTAAATTTCCTGATGCCCTTTTGGAGAATGTGAACCCACACAATAAATTATGGTTGTTTTGCCACCTCTTCATTTGTGCCTTTAAGAAGAGATGATCTGGTTAATTTAGTTGGTTACAAAGAGGGGTTTCAAATTATATTTTGATAATGCCCCCAAAAGTTATGAAAGTAATTTCTACTGAATACATATATTTAAACTTTACATTTCTCTATCGAGCACCTACAATTTATTGGAATTGATTTCAATTAGGAATTTAGGGATATATAAGAACAAATTAAAGTTTTCCATACTTATCTTTGATGTGGGACAATTAAGATACAAAAAATGGGTTTTGGTGATACTTAATCACTGTATTTAGCTTAAAATACATGCTTAAAGGCATGTGTCTTCTGTTTTTCTCCTTTGCCTTTTAGTTGCTCTTTTCCTGCCTCTGATGTGTTTTTGGAGGCTCAGAAACTGCTCTCTGGGCAGTGATGGGGGAACAGAGTATTCAAGTTCACTAAAGGCTCAGTTTTCCATTATCAGTTTCCACAGAATTAAGACTGTAAGCACAGGAAAGACACCCATATCGAATGCCTTTAAATTGCTTTTCTTTGGAGATGACTCTGAACATGAAGTGTTACAGAGGGCCCAGGAAACTAAGTTGAGCTCGCCTGACCCTGTGATGAATCTTGGAACTTCCTTCTCTTGAATACGTCGTAGTAGTAGCTTCTTGGCATTTTCAGAAAAGGAAAAATTTGGCATATATAGCTTATTACTGTGATTCTTTGAGTTTTCTCAGGTGAGTTTTTAATAAAACATTTGTGTAGTGGCCTCATGGTTTCATTTGATGATTCACTCTTATCTTTTGCTTATCTTGAATAAAATCCCATTTTCTTTTTAAAACTTTAGCTTCTGTAAAGGTTTCCAAATCCTGATGTGGATGGTAATGTTCATGTGCAGAGAAAGAACCAAGGAAGTATGCTGATTCTCTTCTCTGCAGCATTGCAGGTACAGACACCAGAAGACAGGAGCTCCTCTCAGACGCCTGGGCAGGTGCCTCCGGAAAGCTGCTGTGGGGAAAGGAAGCCACAGATAATAAAAACAACTTACGCTGATGGAAACCAGCAGGTAGCCACGCTGATGGAAACCAGCAGGTAGCCCCACTGATTCATAATTCTAATGCAGAATGCCAAATTCTAAGTTAGTTTTTAACTACTTAAAAATTGGGAGGAAGAGTCATTCAGGCACAGATGACTAGGGCCTTTGTCCAGTAGCCTACAGCATTATGAGACATTGCTTATCTTGCTCTTTGAACCTTTTTTGTCACCAGTAAAAAATAAAACCATTAATTCCTACCTGCTTCCAGAACTCAAGAAAAGTGCCTCTTCTGAGGTTGGGTGCCATGGCTCATATCTGTAATCCCAATAGGCCAAGGCGGGAGGATCACTTGAGCCCTAGGAATTCTAAACCAACCTGGGCAATGTAACAGGACTTTGTCTCTACAAAAAAAATAAAAATAAAAATTAGCTGGGTGTGGTGGTGTGCACCTATAGTCCCAGCTACTCAGGAGGCTGAGGTAGGAGGATTGCTGGAGCTCTGGATTTTGAGGCTGCAGTGAGCTGTGATTGCAGTACTGCACTCCAGCCAGGGCAACAGAGTAAGACCCTCTCTCTGAACGAAAAAAAAAAACCTCCTGTAGAGCACTGATGCAAAGGTGTCCTTGATTTT
Source organism: Cacajao melanocephalus (assembly GCA_963573385.1). Taxonomy (NCBI): domain Eukaryota; kingdom Metazoa; phylum Chordata; class Mammalia; order Primates; family Pitheciidae; genus Cacajao; species Cacajao melanocephalus. The sequence goes on along the minus strand of CAUYLG010030339.1, from coordinate 35,739 downwards.
GGCATTTGTGTATGAAAAAGGCCATGAGCAAAACCTCACCATCCTTCCAGCATAAGAGCTAAGTAAATCAAATACTCTGGCTCATTCAGCCTTTGCTTCGTTAATATAGTACAGTGGTTAAGAGCTTGGGTTTAAATCCTGGCTGTGCAGCTTTCTACCTGTGAAAGTTACTTAACCCCTTCGTGCCTTATTCATCTGTAAAACGGGGATACAAGTGCCTACTTCATAAGGATGTTATGATGATAAAATTAGTTAATACATAGTTCTTGGAACAGCTTCTGGCACTCAGTAAATGTCAGGTATTTATTTCCTTGAATTTTCAGAGCAGTAGGCAGAAAAAGTTCAAAAAGATAATTCATTAGCATAATAAAATACATCTATCTCAACAGGGACTTCCCTAAAAGACTCAGAACCAAGACAGGCAAGAGTGATATCACCAATATTACCTAATACTGTGCAAGAATTAATGGCCATGTGATTCAATAAACCAAAATCAAAATTTTTGAAGTTTTTTTTTCAAAAAGAAGTTCAGAATTATCATTGTTTGCAGAAAATGAGTGAGTGATTGAATTCACAAATTATTGCATGCAGAAAAACCAAGAAAATCAATTCAGAAAGTAATGAAACCAATAAAAGTTCTGTAAGGCAGCTGGTTACAAAGTAAATATGCCAAAATCAGTAGCTCTTCTATATATCAGCAATAATCAATTTGACTTTTAATAAAAATTTTAATAATAACATACCTGAAAATAAATTTAACCAAGCTTATGCAAGGATTGTGAGGGGAAAAAAATTACCAGTGGTCATAAAACCCATGCTTTTGTTTTTAAAATAAAAATCCATCTCTCATTCCAGTCATACTCCATCTTGTTGTTCCCACTGAATGCAACTATGAATCCTGGACCACAGGCGTGGAGCAGTTAGCTCTGAAAACAAAATAGTAGCAGGAAGATCAGGGAAGCAAAAGAGAACTCGACACACCACCAAAGGGGCAGCCAATCTGCCATTTTATTCCCCCTCTGGGATCCCCTGGCCTGGACTCAAAGATCTACGAAAACCTGCAATTGCATCCTAGATACAAAGAGTTCTGAGCCTGTGTTCCTGACCCTAGGAGAGAGCGCAGCACCCCTGTAGGTCAGAGAAAGCAGGGAAGTCCTGTGTTTGCTGTCGCTTTTCTCTCCACAGCAGCCCCTAGGCAATTGCACTGCACAGTGGCAGCCAGGCAGGTGCCTAAAACTTCAAGGAAAGGAAACTCGTCTCTCTGGCAGGGGAAGAATGGTCCCAACAGCAAGGGAGGCATGCCCGTGGCTTTTTTCTTCTCTATACATCTTCCATGCTTGGCCGTGGAGGCAGACACAGTCACAGAAACTGTAGGGCAGAGCAGTACAGTTAAAACCCTGACTTAAACCGATCTGCCCGCCAGAGGACTGGAGAGAGACACCCCTGAGACTGTAAAGTGTTGAGATTTCAGCAATGAGGGAACGTAAGAAGGCAATACCCTAAAGTTGTATGTAAACTCCTGGGCTTACGCCCAGGCTTTACCTGTGTAGATCTGACCAAAGGCTTTGAGAACTGAACCGTGGGACAAACCACTGCCACTGGGTGGCGCACACACGGGACGGATCTGAACAGCGCGGCAAAGGGACGGATCTGAAGCGTAGCTGACACTGAACCACAACCCCCAGAGGCAGGTAGGAACTTGTGGACTGAACCTAACCAGGACAATTGCCTGCTGAAGCAAAAACATAGGCTTCCAACGTGGCCCAGATTCTCATAACACAGAATTCGAATGTTCAGGATATCGTCCATAATTACTTGACTTGTAAAGAACGGAGAACCTCACAATTTCCTGAAGACACTCCAGGGCTCAAGCAATCTTCCCACCTCAGCCTCCCGAGTAGCTGGGATTACAGGAACCTGCTTCCCAAGCAGCTGATATTACAGGCACCCACCACCATGCCCGGCTAATTTTCGTATTTTTGGTAGAGATGGGTTTCGTCATGTTGCCTAGGCTGGTCTCGTACCCCCGGGCTCAAGTGATCTGCCCGCCTCAGCCTCCCAAAGTGCTGGGATTACAGGCGTGAGCCACTGCCCTCGGCATAGACAAAAACTTTAAATTATATATTAAAATCATATCCCAAGAAGTAAAGACAAACCACTATGAAACGAATTTTTAAAAAGCATCAGCAGAGATAGAAGAAAGAAATAAAGTTTCCAAACGGAAACTTCAGAATTGAAAAATGAGACAAATTGAATTTTTAAAAATCACTGAATAGTCTCAATAGGAAGACAATGATGACGAGGAAAGAGTCACTACACTTGAATATAAATCAACAGAAATTGTCCAATCTGAGCAAGAGGGAGAAAAAGAATATTGGGAAAAAAGAAGAAGAGAGCCTCACAGATTTACAGAACAATACACAAAGTTCTAAAATCTTCGTGATTGGAGTCCAATAAAGAGAGGAGGAAATATGTGGCACCGAAAAAGATATTTGAAGAAATAATGGATGAAAAATTTCCAAATTTGGCTAAATTCAAACTTGTAGATTCAAGAATCTCAGCAAACCCTAAGCAAGATAAAAGAAGCCCATGGCCAGACAAATCATAATCAAATTTCTAAAAATTGAAGACCAAGAAAAATCTTAAAAAGCATCCAGAGAAAAACATCACATCACGTGTAGGGGAACAATTATTCAAACAACTCCTCAGAAACCACAGAGGCCAGAGATCAGCAGACCATGTCTAAAGGGTTGGAAGAAAAGAACTTCCAAGCCACAGTTCTATATACAACGCAAATATCTCTTAGTAATTAAGGCAAAATAAAACATTCTTAGTTGAAGAAAACCTAAAGGAATTTGTGACCATCAGACCTACTGTAAATAAAGGAAAAGGATTTATTTATTCAGACGGAAGAAAGATTATACCAGAGGGAAATTTTAAACTTTGGAAATGAAGAGCAATAGAAATGAGAAATATTTTGGTAAATATAATAGGTTATCTTTGTCATCTTAAGTTCTTTACAATATTTGTAACCAGGGAAAGCAGAAGGTAACATTGATGGAATTTTCAATGGCTGTAGATGCAATAAATGTAAAAATTACAACATAAAAGGGGGACAAAGGGATCTATATGGTAGCAAGGTTTCTACATTTCACCTGAAGCACTGAAGTATTAATCCTAAATAGACTATAAAAAGCTAGGTGTTTTGTATTCCCTAAAGAAACTACATTTTCAACTTAAACAAAAAGATATGCTTAAAAAATCAGTGAATTAAAATGGAATTCAAAAAAATTCAAATAATCCAGAGGAAGGCAGAAAAGACAAAACAGGAATGAAAAATGTAGGGAAAAATAGAGGACAAATAGAAAACAAACAATAAAATATTAAACATAATCCAAACATGCCAACAATTATATTAAATTTAAAATGTTGAAATATGCTAATAAAAAGAGACTGCTGAATGTAAAAAACTAACAAAAAACTCAAGACTCAACTATATGTGTAAAAGTTCATTTTAAGTAAATAGTATAGATTAAAAATGGAAGGACAAAAGAAAGATATATCACCCAAATACTAATCAAAAGAAATCTGGACTATCTCTATATCATCAGACAAAACAGACCTCAGAGCAAGGAAATTTGCCAAGGATAGAGAGGGACATTACATAATGATAACAGGGTCAATTTTCAAGGAAGACTTACGTAACAATCCTAAGCATCTATGTACCTAACAACACAGCTTCAAAATCTGTGAGGCAAAACCTGACAGAATTGAAAACAGAAATGGCAAATCAGCAATTATGGCTGGAGACCCAGCCTGCCTTTTTCAGTAATCATTAGAACAAATAAATCACATTCTGGATCATAAAACAAATCTTTTTTGTTTGTTTGTTTGTTTGTTTGTTAGACAGGATCTTGCTCTGCCACCCAGGCTGGAGTGCAGTAGTGCAATCTCAGCTCACCGTAGTCCAGCTTCACAGGCTCAAACAGTCCTCCCACCTCAGCCTCCCGAGTAGTTGAGACCACAGGCTTGTGCCACCACACCTGGCTAATTTTTGTATTTTTGGTAGAGATCAGGTTTCACCATGTTGCCCAGGCAGGTTTCGAACTCCTGAGCTCAAATAATCCAACCCGCCTTGGCCTCCCAAAAGTGCTGGGATTACAGGCATGTGCCACTGCTCCAATCCCATAAAACAAATCTCAACAAATTTAAAAGAACTGAAATAATACAAAGCATGGTCTCTGACCATAATGGAATTAAGCCAGAGATCAGTAACTGACAAAAATCTCTAAAAACTTGGAAATTAAATAACATACTTCTAAGTAATCCATGGTCAAAGGAGGTAGTCTCAAGGGAAATGAGAAAATTAGAAAATACTCTGACGAAAAATGAAAATACAATAAATCAAAATGTGTAGATGCAGCTAAAGAAGAGCTTAGATGGAAACGTACAGCATTTGATACTTATTTTAGAAAAGAAGGAAGGCTCCCATAACAATCTAAACCTCAGCTTTAATAAACTAAAGGGAAAAAAAGGCAAAATAAACCTAAAACAAGCAGAAGGAATGAAATTTTGGTAATTAATGAAGGCACCCTGAAAAGGTCACATATTGTATGATTCCATTTACAGGACATTATGGAAAAGGCAAAGCTACAGGAACGAAAAAAAGTCAGTTGTGGCCAGGGATTGGGGTGAGGCAAGGAAGCCATGACGGGGAAGCATGAGAAGATTTTTGGAAGTCATGAACTATTTGGAATCCTGATTGGGGTGGGATTACAAAATTCATAGAACAGTATACCCCCAAACAGTCTTTTCATTAAAATAATAATCTCTCCCTCTCTCTCACATACACACACACACACAGACACACACCCAATCTCTTTCTCATCGTGCAGACTGTGTCTATTCACCACTGCCAAAAATATGCCAGGTATAATAAGACTAAATATGTTTTTTGATTGAATGAAAACCATTCATTCAAAATGAATCACTGGTACCTGAAAGATGGGGTCTCACTTATGTTTTAATTATAATGGGAATAAGCATTTACTGACTGCTTTTTTATTTGCCAAATACTGTAAAAGATTCAGATGCATTATTCACATGCATTTGTAACTCTTAGACCATTCTGTTCTTTATACTGGTATATTTTGTAGCTATTTTATTTCTTGGAATTTCAAGTCTTTTTGGTTCTTTTTGATTCTTTTGGCAAACTTTCTTAAAAGTACAAGATCCCAAGTTGTACAGGTAAATAATAGCTATGTAGTAGAATGACCACCAGGTGGAGACAGAGAACACAAAGTTATTCAGACGCAAGGTTTTGCGGGAGTTGTTTCCCAAGCTCAGGGGGCACACGTGGATATGAGGTTGCTTCCATTAGGACACTACTTCTCAAACCTGGCTGCTCATTAAAATCACCTGGGGACATTTAAACTACTGATGAACAGCCCCCTTTACCCCAGCCCTGAGTTTTGTGGTCTGGAGTATGGTCTTGCCCCTCAGAGTTTTAAAAGCTGCACAAGTGATTCTTGTTGTGAGAACCACGACTTTCCAACGTGCACCAATGGAGGGCCTCAAGCTGGCGTGTTTCAGAATCATCCAGGGAACTTGTGAAAAACAGACTCAGGCTGTTGTAATCTTCACTCTTTTGAGAACCAGTGTATTCCGAAATGAGGACATGCTAACTTTACAATAGTTAAAAATATAATCAGTGCTAAATCTGATACAAGGCCAGGTGTGGTGGCTCACGCTGTAATCCCACTGCTAACAGCTCCCTGACCTGGAATCAGCCTCCTGCCCTCCCCCTCCTGTCGACAGAGGTCAGGCTCTGTGGAAGGGCAGCCCCACAGAGGTCTGGGTGGAAGCATTGGTGGGGACACAGGGTCAGGGTCAGGGAAGCTACCTGTTTGGGCACAGAAGCCAGTGGCAGCATAGTGACACTGCCTCAGGCAGCGCCCACTGGTTCTTTTGCTTCTGGCCAAATGTGTGGCTATTCAGGGTGCTCAGGAACCTGTAGGTGAGGAAGTAGAGAGGCAGCAGCAGGAGCCCCATCACAGTCCAGGGGTCTAAAGGACAGAGCATGCGTCACTCTCATCCCAGTGTGGCAGTGCCTCTTGCCCTAGCCTGGCCCCCATGGGTGCCTCGGGTACAGAGGTGGGACAAACATACCAGAACTTCTGGTGGCCCAAAAATTTGCAAGTGAAATGTATCAAGAAACATGACCCAATGCAAACATTTTGAGCTACAACAAAAAAATGTATATGAATCGTAAGAATAAGACACAGCAGTCAGGCACCCCCTGAGCAGGCTAGGCCACCAGATTCCCAGAACTCTGCACTCCAGGTGCGTGGTGGGAAAGGCGAGAGGCCAGGGTGAGGGAGCTGGGTTTGGAAGAGCAGCCATCTCACAGTGGATGCACGTGGGGCCACAGAGCCAAGCCTCGTCCCAGAGGCAGCCCCGCAGATGAGGTGTATCTCTCTCTCCCTCCTCCCCATCTCCCCCTCTCTCTCCTTCTTTTCCACTTCTCTCTCCCTCTTCATCTCCCTGCCTGCCACTGTTCAGGCTCCTGGGGCCCACCTGGACAGGCACACACAGGCAGAACTCCTAGGCTACCTTTCATGGTGCACACACAGGGCTGTAGGACCTTGGTCCTTTACCTCCCAGCACCCTCAAAATGAGAGGCGTGGGGTGTAACCATGCTTTCCTGGGCGGGTGCCCCACGCTCCAGGAAGCAGAAACTGCAGGACAAAGCTGGCTCAAGCGGCGTGCCCAAGTGAATGCCAGCATCCATCTTGGAATCTGCTGAGGCCAAAGCAGAGGACACCAGCCCAGGCCAGACCCTGCACCAGGGTAGGGGTCGAGGAGGTTGGGAGTGAGGGTGCGGGTGGGGATGGGAGCAACCAATTACAAACCAGTCCCAGGCCAGCTTCCTGCTCTGCACCCTGCCAGGTAAGGCCTCCCCTCCCACCCTTACCTGTGTCCCTCACCAGCTCCACCCCTAGGCTGCCCCAGATCCAGGCTCCAGAAGTCTCCCTGGCTCCAAAAGCCAAGGGCAACCACTGGGCTCCGCAGCCCCTAGTCCATGAGTCAGCCACCCGTCTGCAGGCTGACAAACCTTGGCTGTCACTTATCCCCTACCCCAAGCCAGCCACACCCCCTGTGCCACCAGCAGCGTTACCACCTCCTCCTGACTTAGCCCTGAGAGCCCTGCTTCTTGGTAACCTTCCCCGCTCCCTCCCCGATCCAGGCAAGCTCAAAGGCCAGCGCCCTCCACCCACCCTTCCTGGGGGCCACTGTGCTGTCTGCTTGCCCAGATGTCTTAACCTGGCTTTACCAAGTTTAGACGAGATAACACGGATGAGCCCCCGGCCCTCTGCGAGGAAGATTTGCCAAAATATTCTCCATTTAGAAGCAGGGGCAGTGACAGGACCTAGTGATGACCCCAGGCTTGTCACCCAAGCAACAAGAAGGGCAAGGAGCCTGGTTTCCTGCCTTTACCCTCAGAGGACATGGCCAGGGCTCCACAAGGCCCTCCAGGGAGTGGCAAGACAGCAGATCCACCCACCCCTGAAGAAGCAGCCACCTCCCCCAGGAAGCAGCAGATGGGGGCGTGCTGGCAGAGCCCCGAGTGCTGCAGAGCAGGGCCAGCAGATCCACACTCAGCATCAGGCCCCGGGGGAGCTGCAAGACAGACTGAGACCCTCATAGGTTTGGCTCTGTGTCCTCACCCAAATCCTCCCGTGTCAAGGGAGGAACCTGGTGGGAGGGATTGGACTTGGGAGCAGTTTCCCCTGTGCTGTTGCCCTGATGGTGAGTCCTCAGGAGAGCTGATGGTTTTAAAGTGTGGCACTTCCTCGTTCTCCACTCATTCCCGCCTGCCACCTTGTGAAGAAGGTGCCTGCTTCCCTTTCGCCTTCTGCCGTGATTAACTTTCCCGAACTTCGAGTCAATTAAACCTGTTACCTTTATAAATTACCCAGTCTCAGGTATTTCTTTATAGCAGTGTGAAAACCAACTAATGCAGACCCCTTCCCTGAGGCGCCTTCTCCTTAGGCCACCAGCTGCCCCCATGTTCCTCCTCTGCCCCCTGGTCTTGCTTTTCCCCTCATTAGGCCCAAGGGATCCACGTGGCAAATCCAGCCCCATCCTACTGCGGGCCTGTGTGGCTGCTGGAGACGCCGGGCTCCTGTCCTCACCTCGAGGCTGCCTGATGTGCTCTCTGGATCCTGGAGGAGACTGACCCCCTATCCTCATACTGGTGCAGCTTCTTCCAAGACCTCAAAGCTGGATGACGTGAGCCAGTCTTTTCTGTTGTCTCCACTTGCTAGGGCTGTCATTGGGCCAATGGATGAATGGATGGATGAATGGACAGTAGTCCAGGGAGGATGTCCCTGTCTGTCCTGAACTGGGCCCTTCCTCCGATGAGAAGCCTTCCTGAGTGAGTGTACACAGTCATCCCTTGGCATCCAGGGAGGATTAGTTCTAGGGTCCCTGGGAATGCCAAACTCCATGGATGCTTAAGTCTCTGATATAACACGGTCTAGTATTTACATGTAACTATGCACGTCCTCCCGTATACAGCAGACCATATCTAGATTAGTTATGATACGTAATACAATGCAGATGCTGTGTACATGGTTGTGATACTGTACTGTTTAGGGAATGATGACAAGAACAAAGTCTGTACGTGTTCAGTAGAGACACAGCCATCCAATCTCTTTTCTGAATGTTTTCCATCCACCGCTGGTTGAATCCACAGATGCAGAGCTCCCGAATACGAGGGCCAACAGTGGTTTCAGAGTAGGATGGTGAGGTTGCTAATGAGCACAGGGGAGCAGGTGTCGATCAGGAGGGCCCTGCGTTGGGGCATCTGGACGCCCTGTCTCAGGACTTGAGGCTCCAGGTTTGAATGGCACAGGCAGACTCAGCCCAGGTCAAAGCCCTCCCATTGAATGTTCTTTTTATCCCAAGCTCTTTCTGGCCCCTGGAATCTGGCATGCCCTAGGCCCTGGGTGACAGATGAGCCACATGTTAGAGAACATGTCTAGAAGAGTGAGCCCCTACTGTGTGCCGGGCACGTTCCCCACAGGATCCTCTAGCTAGAATAACCAAGGGTCATGGAGAGAAACACCCAATTAAAATATCAGTAATAAAAAAAAGAGATACTATTAGAGATACTAAAAAGACATTTGTGATACTAAAAAGACCACTAGGTAATAGTGTTAGCATTTTGATTCTGAGATTCCACAGCAGCAGTCACTTCCCTCTACTCCTATGTGTATCCCAGGACCACCCGGGGCGGGGAGGGATGAGGTTAGGGAGCACCCATGGATGCTCTGATGCTGGCCCTGAGCCCCGGGGCTGACAGTGACGAGGAACTGGGTGCACACATGAGTAGGGCAGCCAGTCCTGGCCAGAGAAGCAACACATGTGCACAGACGTGTGTACCCACATACACGTGAGCAGACACGTGCACAGACGCATTGCACACAGGTGTGTTGACACCTCAGACAGTGGAAGACACTGACTCTGGGCCCTGCTGACCCAGGCAAGGCCCCACTGTGATGCGTACCATGATCTCAGAATGTCACTGGTGCTTAGCACCCATCTGCTCTCTGGCCTGCTTCTGTGTTCTACAGCGGCTACACACACACACAGTGGTATCTGTGAGCACTTCTGGTGAGTGCTCAGTAATGACCCTCCTCGGCAGCTGCTGCACAGACCAGGATGGCTCCAAGCCCTGTGCAGGTCCTCAGCTCTGCCTGGTTGCCTTACAGTGCGACGCAGCTGCCCCCTGTCAGTTCCCAGAAGGCCAAGGTAAGAGCCTGATGCATGGGGGGCTGGTCCAGGGACAGGGGGACTGGGAAGGTGGTACACAGAAGAGCACTTCTGTGTACTCAAAGGTTTTCTACCTGAGAGGTATAACCCAGGCCAGCTGATTCATCAGAATCAGGTGAGTGTGACCTGCTCTCTTCCCTCCATGCTGACTTGGGGACAGTGGCTACGCTGTGGGTGGTGCTGGCCTCCATGCAGCAGCTGCCGAGGAGGGTCATTGCTGAGCACTCACCAGGTACCCACTCTACACTACCCATGAAGACAATTGTCTCTTTCGTCCTCATGGTGGCTCTGTAGGGTGGGTGCTGTTCCCAAATGTACCCATTCGATAGGTGAGATGTCTGGGGTCAGAGAGACGGTAATCAGCTTGGGAATCCCTACGTGACCCTGGGTTTTGCTCTGAGTCCTACCCTGTGCCCGGCTGGACTTCAGGCCTGAACCCTGTGGCCTCCCTGCCCTAGATCCCAAATCTGTCCAGGGTTTCCGATCCTGATGGGGCAGAGCCTGGCCCTGGCAGAGCCACTGGGATAAATCTACTGTGGGTGAGGAGGACGGGAGGGTCCTCAGAACACGTTAGTAGCCTAAGCTGGGTCCTGCTGGTTGCTGTGGGACCCATTGGACACACACAGTCCCTTGTCCAGGAGTGGCATGGGGAGCCTTCTGCCCTTGGGCAGTTGTGGAAAATGAGGAATCCCTGGAGGGCTGGCTGGAGGGAGACTATCACCCTCCTGTTGAAAGGAGTCCAGGCACTGGGGTTCTTCTCAAGTATTTCTTTCTCTGTCTGGTCCTCTCCAGGCCTCACCTTCCTATTGCCCCAAGTGTTCCCAGGAGGGACAATCCTTGTAGTGTTCTCCAGGACCAAGGACCCACTGTTCTTCCTCAGTGACCTGGGAAGATGAAGCCCCGTCCTGTCTGGAGAGCTCAGAATGGTAGAGTCCATTGTCCCTCCCTCAGAGACGTGGTTTCCATGAGTACACAGTAGATCATTTTTATCACCCAAACCAAGCACCCTCCTGCTCAGCTGGTGTTATTCCTAAAGCAGCTTCACTGGTCAGACTGAAGGGCCACGGTAGCCCAAGTGATGAGTGGAGTAGAACAGAACAGTCAGGAGAGATCTTGTTCCCCGTGGGTAACTGGGCATCTCTGTGGTCCTTGAGCATCCCAGGAGACCGATCATACAAAGACCTCTGGTCCCTGACCTCAGTCTGCCTCCACATCCCTGGAATAGCCCATCATGGGCCCTTCACCCTCGGTATGGGGACAGCATTCAACCTGCTGGGGCAGATGCGTGCCCGTTTCATGGCATTTGGAGACAATGAGATTCTCTGTCCAGGTCCCACTGTTCTCAAGTCCTTGAGAAGATGCCCACCCCTGCTTGGGGGTTGAGACTCCAGAGACCCGTGCAGGTGTGGGCCACTGGGTCTGGCCCCTTTTCACCTGGCAGCAGTGGTGGAATGGGAATTACACAGCCAGCCAGCATCTGGGAGCCCGGCGGGAGCAGTTCAGGTGTTCTCCGAAGCTCTCGGGTACAGAGTAACGATTTTGTCTCACAGGATGGACGCAATAGAGCATGAGGATACTTTGCAGGAGCGAGAGGACATCATCATGAAATATGAGAAGGTACAGCTGGTCTGCTCCCTGGAGGGAGGCCTCTTCCAGTGTGCCCCTGTCAAAGGGTCCTGGGCTCCCTAGGAACACAGGGCGGGGACGGGTGGCTAATACCCCTGGCCCTTGTACCCTTTACCTTGGACCTCTCAGCAAGGCTCCCTCAGGGTTGCAGGGACACCAAGCTGGGCTGCCAGGGGACATGGGGCCTGAGCCTGTTGAAATACACAACCGCACTGATCGCTTTGGGCTTGTGCAGTGAGTCCTCCGTGCTCCCCTCAGCCCCTAAAGCACCTATCTCAGCTCAGGGGTGGGTTTGCTTTTAAAAATGCCTTTCAGAGGCAGGCCATGTCTCCACAGCTCGGGCCAACCTCCTTTCCAGGGTCAGACCTCCTCCCTGGCTTCCCTGCAGGTCCAGCCTGAGGTTGTTAGGCCAGAGGTTCAGGCCCATTCACGGAGTGGGTGGGAATGGGGAGGGGGCTGGGTCAGGCTGCTAGGCTCTGAGTTAGCTAGGCTCTGAGTTATCTCCAAGTTAGCACAAGAGGAGGGGAGCAGCCTGAGAGTCTGGCCCTGTCCACTTGGAGACAACCCCAGTGAGATCCAAGGGTTGTGGCCACAGGATGAGGGGACGCCTGGCCCAGCCTCGGGGCTGTTGTCTGGCAGGCCTGAGGGCTACCTGCCCCTGTTCTCCCTCATTTCCATATAGCCACAGCCCTCACTGTCCCCATGGAAAAGGGGGAAAGGCATGGGGATAGTGGGGGCTGTGGCGCTAGGGGGATGGGGGAGAAGACGTGCAGGGCCTTGTTCTGGGCATCTCACGGTGAGTCCAGGGAGGCAGCAGAGCTTGCAGCTAAAGAGCCTGGGTCTGGTGCTAGGAAGGGATCTGGGGCCAGGTAAGAGGAGCCTAGCCTGGAGCCCATCCCTTAGGGATCATAGGATGGAAAGACAGAGGCTCCCCAGGGAGGAAGGGTGGGAGGGAGCTTATGAGCTGTGCTGCTTCTGAAATGCAGGGTGTGTGGCTCGGGTGCAGGGAGAGGCAGGTGGACGCTGGGAGGTCTGACCCTGCGAGGGCCTTGGGTGTGTCGGGTGGGATGGGCCCCCGGTACACCCTGGGTGCACTGGACAGGTCTCAGGCCAGGTTCCTGAGACCTGGGTGGTTCCATATCTCGCAGTCACTTCAGAGGGACTCCTGTCAGGGCCCGGTCACCCACCCTGGACAGCCCCCATCCCATCTCAGGGCCGACCTTTCTCAGCTTCAGCAGAAAGCACCACCTCCAGTCCAGGAGGGGCAGCCCCACTGTGCAGCCTGACCGCCCCCCACACCAGGGGCTCCAGTAACCCCAGCCAGGCTGGCCCTGCACTCCTCTTCTCCCAGGTCCTGGCCCCTCCCGAGAGTCAGCCCCACAGGAAAGCCCTGGTCCTCCCTCTCCTGTGCCTTCTCCTGGGCTGAGCCCTGAGCTGGATGGAGACAGAGCCAGTTCTTTCTGGGCGTCAGCTCCCAGACCAGGACAGGTCCAGGCCCTGTGCAGGTCCTCAGCTCTCCCTGCCTTACAGTGAGATGGAGCTGCCGCCTGTCAATTCCCAGGAGGCCAAGGTAAGATCCTGATGCATGTGGGGGCTGGTCCATGGACAGGGGGACTGGGCAGGTGGTCGGTGAAGCAGAAGAGGCAGCAGGCCTGGGCGGGGGCAGGTGGGAGCAACACGCTGTCACTGGGAGGGGCAGCTTCCCTGCTGGACCTGACCCCAAGTCACTGTACGTCTGGTGGTTTGTTGAAATTCCAAAGTGAGAACCAGAGTCATGGCTTGGGGGTGGCTGCCCGCTTGTGTCAGAACCCCACCTAGAGGCTGGGACCTGACCTATGACTGGTGTGTTCGTTGCCTGAGGATGGCATGTCCCAGGGACCCAAGGCCAGCCCACTGGCACTCATTTGCTCAAAGGCTTTCATCCCTTAGAGTCTTCCCTTCCCTGGCTCCTTCCAGCTGGGTCCCACCAGGGCTCCAGAGTCCAAGACCCAGCATCCACGGGCCACTCTGGGAAGCCTGGCAGCTCCACTAACTAACATTCTTCCTTTGACAGCAAATGCAGCAGGAGCTGAGATGCAAGATCAAGTAGATGGAAATGCTGGGAGAATGGGAGAAATATAAGAACAGCAAAAAAATAATGTGTGGAGGGAGAGGCCCTAGAACCACTCTCTGCAGGGACAGGGGACAGGCACCCATGGCTGTGGCCTGGCACCGTCAGCCTCTCAGAGGGCGGGTGGCACACTGTCCTCACCCAGAGGACAGCAGGCCTGGTCGCCAGCTTTGCTGCCCGTTGGTGAGAGCGTCACCTTGCTGGGAGAGAGTCTGAATCTAGGACTGGGGCCACACGGAGCTCAGGGCTAGGAAACCCTCCTGGTGACCCAAAGGAAGGAATAGGTCCAGATCAGAGTTCATGACTCTGAGTGCCCACCCACACTCTTTCAGTCCTGGAGGAGAGACCTGTCCCAGCTTGACCTCACCTCTACCGAGGAATCATGGGCCCAAAACCAATGATTTCCAGAATCCTCGGGCTTTGGTCCTTGCTGGGGTGGCCCCTGGCCTGAGTCACCAGATTGTTTTCTGCCCACAGCTGGTTGGGAGAGTCTATAAAGGGATTCCAGTGAACATCTGGGGCCAGGTGTGGTCAGTCCTCCTGAACATTCAGGAAATCAAGGTGAAGAACACCAGGAAATACCAGGTACGCTCAGCCAGAGCACAGCAAACAGGCCAGGCCCTGCCAGGGGCCCAGGTCTCCAGCTGGAGGGAACATCAAGCCCCACTTGTGGGGAGGATAGGGTGGTCAGATGCACATCCTGGGCACGGACGGTGACATAGGCACCACAGAAGAGCTCGGCTTTGGTGACCCTCCCTGGCTTCAGAAATAAGCCAAAAAGCAGCTTTCTGCAGAAGAAAACCTTCTTTCTTTCCTTCCTTCCAGAAGTGCTGACTGTGGGATGACTGCCTTAGGGGCAGGGAGTCTTCCGTCTGTTCTGAGGCTGCTTCCTCCTCTTGGCCCTGCCCTACAGGTCATGAAGGAAAAGGGGAAGTGGTTTTGTCAACACATCCGCCAGATCAACCTGGACGTGAGCAAGATACTCACAAACCATCTTCTATTCAGGGATCGATACGGAGTCAACTAAGCCCACGGGATCCAAGGGTCCCAGCAGAGACGGGGCGAACCAGAGGGATGGGGACTTCCCTGGAGCAGAAGCCAGGGTCACCCAGGAGGGTGACAGAGCTTCCAAGGACTCTCCTGGCCCAGGGAGCAGCCGGCACCAGGGACTGAGCAGCTCCCAGGTTCCAAGCCCTGGGCCAGGCTGGAACACGTGGGGCCAGAATCCAGGAGGATCCTGAAGAGACAGAAGGCAGCAAACAAAATCAGGTACAATGGTGAAAAGTGCTCTCCCTGAACCATGGGGACCACTGGTAGCACCCACGGGAGGGCGGCAGGATGGAGGGCCCATGAGACTCTCCAGGCAGCACTGACAGCACCATACGTTGGGGGGATTCGGGGTCCTGGAAACTCTCATCCAGGTCTGCTGGGAATGTGACATGGCACAGCCACTTCGGCAGCCGGTTGGACAGTGGCTCACAAAACTCAATGGACTTGAACCACACATCCCCAAAGTATCACAGATATTGAACCCACTGACTTGGAAACTGAAGTCCACATGAAATCTGAATGCCACATTCACTGCTGCATTCATCATTACGCACACACGGAGCCTTTAGGGACAACCTTCAGCACGGGAATGGGGTGAGGAAGGCTGGTCCTCCCTTCAAACAGAAGACTCAGTGAGAAAAGGGAATGAGCCAGTGATGCCTGCACAAATGTGGGTGGATCCTAGATGCATTTTGCTAACACAAAGAAGCCAGACCTGAAAAGCTACCACTGTAGGATTCCCATTCATAGGCCATTCTGGAAAAGGCCAAACCAGAGGGACTGAGAACTGGTCTGGGTGACCAGGGGCTGACGGAATGGAGGAGGCGGGCTGCATAGGGGCCACTCCGGAGACTT
Source organism: Cacajao melanocephalus (assembly GCA_963573385.1). Taxonomy (NCBI): domain Eukaryota; kingdom Metazoa; phylum Chordata; class Mammalia; order Primates; family Pitheciidae; genus Cacajao; species Cacajao melanocephalus. The sequence goes on along the minus strand of CAUYLG010030339.1, from coordinate 20,261 downwards.
GGAGGATGAAGGAGTCACTCTAGGCAGGGCTGGAGCGGTGGCTGGGAGACTCTGCACATTGGGTTAGAACCGTGGCAGGACTGTACACCCAAAGACTGAACTAGCGTGTGTGCAAACTGAAAAAAAAATCAATGAGAGCAAAAATGATTAGTCAACTCACCGTCCAACTGGGCGGTTTGCATTTCATAGATGTGGATTTTACTGAAACGTTTCTTGAACAGTCAAAGGCCCTGAGGAGCTCACTGCTTATCTGGTGAATCATCTGAACCTGAAATGGGATTTATCGTTAGGGTTTGTAGACAAAGTGAAACTAACAGTATCTGCACAAAAGAAACAAAACCCAGGAACTATTCCACATCCTGCTGGCGTACTCAGAGTATAACCTGGTGAGTATTCCCGGGCAGTGACCATATTCCCGGGTCATATTCCCATATTCACCGGCGTGGGTGTCTACTGGGGGTGTCGTTGCTTCTTTCAAAGTCAGTATTTGTGACCCACCAGGATATAGAAGGCAGGACTCTAGCTCACCGCTGCATAAACCTCCAAGCAAGGGGGGTGGTGTCAAGGGGTCTCCAACTGAGACACAAAGGAGTCAGGGCCCTGACTCCCGGTGTCACCTGGGCCTGACCACCACTTCTCGGAACAAGAAATGACGCCCTCCCCCTGGGGCTGCCCCAAAGCCCAGGAGCTTGGCAATGTCGCACGCAGGATGGTGCTCTCAGGAGACATTTTGATAAGTTGCTACAGTGCCCGATGGACAAGCCTCTTGTCATGAAATGAATTGGCATCCTGAGGAAGCCTCTTCTTCAGAGGAAGCATCCCCAGTCATCTCTGCCCTCTCCGGTGACATGAGTCCTCCTAGGTGACCTCAGCACCCAAGTGATATCCTTCCATGGTGATGTCCTTCCATGGTGACTCTGGCTCTTGCAGGAGGTGGGCTACTGCAGAGACCTGAGCCATGTGGCCGCCTTGTTCCTGCTTTATCTGCCTGAGGAGGACACATTCTGGGCACTGGCGCAGCTGCTGGCCAGTGAGAGGCACTCCCCGCAGGGTAGGTGGACAGCTGCCCCTCAGGCCTCACGCAGCCAGACCCTGGGATGGCCACCCTGGTTAGGTGATCTTGACTTTCAGTGAAGGCACCTTCCTGTATTGCCAGCTTGTTGGGAGTCTTTAGGATGTCTCTGCTGAGGGTCCCACAGGAGTGCGGGACTGACCCCCAGACGCCCAAGTCAGACGCCTTTCATCTCCATCAGCAGAGGGCACCTCATCCTCCCCATGGCTGCCCTCTGTGTCCTGGAGCCATGCCCTCCGGCTCTGATTGTGTGCAGCTGACTCTCCCCTCCCTGAGAGTCTTCCTGCCCTTCAGCTGCCAGGGCTCCAGCTCCCCTTGGTGCCCACGAATGGGCCGACTGAGCCCAGATGGCAGCAACTCCCCATCCCGTGCCCTCTGGCCCGACGCCACTTCCAGGAGACGACCACGAAGCCCAGCACCCACTCTGTTCTGGCTGCCCTCTGTCGTGGCCTCAAAGTCAGCCTTGCCCTCCCAGCACCCTGGCCCAGGAGGCCTCCGGGAGCACCTCCAGCCAGGCTCCAGGGGACGTTCCCATCCCTCCTCCCCAAGGCCAAGGCCACATGGTGGGGTCAGCAGATGGGAGGGTAGGAGGCCTCTGGGAGTGGGGGCCTCTGCAGCTACCCAGGTCTTTAAGCTGATGACTACACATCTTGGGAGAGGGCTCTGATTTCATGATGGGTTGGGGGCTTCTCAGGATTCCACAGCCCAAATGGCGGGACAGTCCAGGGGCTCCAAGACCATCAGGAGCATGTAGTACTCATGTGACAAATCAAGACCATGTGGCATCTGGTGAGTTTATGGCCCTCTCGGCTCTTCCCCAGAGGCCCTGTGTCTCGTGGGGCTGGAGGAGCAGGGAGGCTGGAGGAGCAGGGAGGGGCTGGTGATAGGCTGAGTCGCAGCCAGGGCCTGACCTGGGTTGTGAGGTTCTCCGTGGGCTGGGAGTTGGGTTTTTTCCCAGCCCTGGAGGAGACAGAGGCACAGGGACTGGGGCCCAGCTCCTGTAGAGCAGGGCTAAGGGCAGTGTGCCCCCTGGGAGTGCAGGAAAGAGACTGTGTTGTAGGGAGCCCTGGACACCGCCCAGTGTTCTGCACTTGGGGAGGGGTCTTCAGAGGGCCCTGGAAGACGGAGGTTTCTAGAGCAGCCCAGAAGCCCTGAGCACCTCTATTCCTCCCATCAGGACAAGGAAGTTCTAGGCGCACAGGGTTCCCCATTAGGCTGGCTTCTCTGGATGCTGAGTGATGGGGTAAGGAGGCGCAGGGAGTCTCAGGGACCCTCCTTGCCCTGCAGTGCCCTGCTTCCCCAGCCCGGGGATGTGGTTTACCCCCAGCCCACAGGAGGCTCAGGTGGGTCCCTGCAGGACACACAGCAAGACCCTCTGCCCAAGAGGGGTCATCCTAGGGCAGAGGACGGGACTCAGGACCACCCTCATGGGCAGACTGGGCCAGGGCCCAACTCGGGAGGACTCAGGGAAGCCTCAATCCCTGAGCAAGCCCTTGTCTCCAGAAGCCATGTCCCCACTGAAATGAGTGCCCCCCATGAGGAGCTGCAAGACATTGTCTGACCCAGCCTCCCAGAGGGGTCAGGCCACCCTGATGAGGAGGGTCACTGACTCTGGGGACTGAAGCCCCAATGGGCCCAGCTTGAGCCCCCAACCCATCTCAAAAAAAAAAAAAAAAGAACATATTAGAGTGAGACACTGTAAGGGTAAGAATGATTTAATGAAGTTATTTCACATCCTGTGTGTGTATATACATATGCAAAATGTTTCTTATTGTAGATCTTGCTCCGAAAAGTTTGGTAGCCATTATTCTAGTGCAGTAGTTTTCGATCAGAGGTGATTTTGTCTTTCAGAGGACATGTGACAATGTCCAGAGATATTTTTTACTGTCATAGCTTGGAGGGTGCCACTGGCATCTACTGGGTGGAGACCAGGCTGCTGCTAACCCTTCTACTATGCACAGGACAGTCCCCACAGCAAAGAATGATTCTGCCCACACTGTCAATAGCACTGCTACTGAGAAACCGATTCCAGTGGAAGAGACAGGCACGTAAACACATGAAAGAGAACAGGGAAGGGAATGACAGGGCAGGTGCAAGTGAGCTGGGGAGGGAGAGGGCAAGGTGGGGGACCCGCAGTTACCGACTCACCAGCTCTACTGGGCACTGACCTGAGTAGAAAAAAAAATTTTTTTTTTAAGACAGAGTCTCAGTCTGTCTCCCAGGCTGGAATGCAATGGCGCAATCTCGGCTCACTGCAACCTTCACCTCCCGGGTTCAAACAATTCTCCTGCCTCAGCCTCCTGAGTAGCTGGAACTACAGGCGTGTGCCACCATGCCCAACTAACTTTTTTATTTTTAGTAGAGACAGGGTTTCACCATGTTAGCCAGGATGGTCTGGATCTTTTGACCTTAGATGAGATACATACATTAAAAAAGACAGAGAAAGAAAAGAAAGAAAGCGAGATCACGAGGTAAGGAGATGGAGACCATCCTGGCTATCACAGTGAAACCCTGTTTTTAGTAAAAATACAAAAAAATAGCCGGGCGTGGTGCCTGTAGTCCCAGCTACCTGGGAGGCTGAGGCAAGAGAATCACTTGAACCTGAGACGTGGAGGTTGCAGTGAGCCAAGATCATGCCACTGCATTTTGCAGCCTGGGCAACAGAGCGAGACTCTGAGAAAAAGAAAGAGAGAGAGAGAAAGAAAAAAAGAAAAAGAAAAGGAAGGAAGAAAGGGAGAGAGAAAGAAAAAAGGAAGGAAGGAAGAAAGAAAGCGAGAAAGCGAGAAAGAAAGAACGAAAGAAAGAGCAGGTGAGGTGGCTCACGTCTATAATCCCAGCCGATGTGGGAGGATCACCTGAGGTCAGGAGTTTGAGACCAGTGTGATCAATATGGTGAAACCCTGTCTCTACTAAAAATACAAAACATTAGCCAGGCGTAGTGGTAGGTGCCTATAATCCCAGCTACTCGGGAGGCTTAGGCAGGAGAATTGCCTGAACCCAGGAGGTGGAGATTGCAGTGAGCCGAGATAGTGCCACTGCACTCCAGCCTGGGCAACAAGAGCAAGACTCCAACTGAAAAAAAAAGAAGAAAAAAAAGAAAAAGGGCCAAGAGTGGAGTATTACAATTTAAGACATCTAGTACAAAGCAGCACAGTTCAGGGTATGGACAAGTGAAAGTCTTGGAGTAGAAAGCAAAGGGCTCTGCTTGTTAATAATAACCACCTGTTCATAGAGAACAGCGTTCTGAAGAGGTCTCTCTGAACAGGTGATTATTATTAAGTGTTCTCTCTGAACAGGTGATTATTATTAATAAAGAGGTGTTCTGTGTTTTCTCATAGAACCAAGATAAACTAGGTAGACAGCTGGTGCCTGCTTACCACTGATCAAGGACAAACTAGAAAGTATTCTCCACGAGAGAGCCACGGGGGCAGGGTCACATACCCCGTGCTTAAAGAAGTGTTTTCACCGGTGTATGATACACATAATACTGTTTGCTACTTTAGAATGCCCCAAGCAGTTTTCTACTGGGGGTGGTGGCTAGGTTTTCCTTGCCATCGTTCTTCTTAGCAAACAATATAATTTTATCATACACTCAGCATTTCTCAACACACCATGTTGGTCATGCTAGTCTGGACCCCATGACATGGTAATCTGCCTGCTTCAGCCTCCCAAAATGCTGGAATTACAGGCGTGAGCCACCATGCCTGGCCTCTGATTTTTAAAAAATTTATTTTTATTTCTTCAGGTTGAGACTGAGCTTAATCTGTGGTGACATTGTGGATGTACTGGACAAACACCTCATTCCAGCAGCTAACACTGGCAAGTCTAATGTTTTCTATTATGAAATGTAGCTTCTATACTAGAAGGGATTAAAAGTTGGCCTTTTTAGAATTATGACTTTCTTCTATGTAGGTTTTCAACTTCTATTTTAAAAATAACTGTTTAATGTTAGAAGGATAGTTAATGCTGGAATAAAAAGATGGTCAGGCTATTATAACAATGCATTAGCTTTTGCTTTACATATTTATATTCTTTTGCTTTCGTGGGACCTATCCCATTCCCCTCCCCCAAACACCCATACATTTCACAGTGCTGTCTGAATGTCTTACACAGAAATTTTATTTTATGATTAAACACTGTTGTGCCATTTCTTGGAACCACTTGCTTAATTCTAGTCTATCAAGTGATCATTTTGTTGATTTTTAGAGGCTCCTCAGTTAATTTCTATGGGACTTTTGCTTGTATTTAATAAGCAAAATAATATGAAATGTCTAAGGAAAAAAATGAAACAAAGCCAATTATTCCTGAGACTGCTTAAAATTATTGAAGTACACTTGTTATTTTTGTCACATTTTATATTTTATATAGAATAATGTTTAGCTATTTTCCTTTAAAAATCATTGTTCCTAGTTTAATTTTTTTGTTGTTTTTTGTTGTTGTTGTTGTTTTTTTTTGAGATGGAGTCTCGCTTTGTCACCCAGGCTGGAGTGCAGTGGCACCATCTCGGCTCACTGTAACCTCCGCTTCCCAGGTTCAAGTGATTCTCCTGCCTCAGTCTCCCGAGTAGCTGGGATTACAGTTGCTTGCCACAAGCCTGGCTAATTTTTGTATTTTTAGTAGAGATGGGGTTTCACCACATTGGCCAGGCTGGTCTCTAACTCCTGACTTCAGGTGATCCACCCACCTCGGCCTCCCAAACTGCTAGGATTACAGGCATGAGCCACCGCCCCCAGCCTTAATTTTTTTTTTTTGTTTTGGTTTTGTTTTAGAAAGGGGGCTACCACAGGTATCTGGCAGAATTTGCCACAGGAAAGGACAGGAAGGAGGCTGTGGAGAATAGCCTCGTGGCTTACAAAGCTTCTAGTGATGTTGCAATGACAGAACTTCCACCAACACATCCCATTCACTTCCGGCTTGCTCTCAGTGTTTTCATATTCTATGAAATTCTGAATTTCCCCGACTCTGCCTGCAGGTAAGTTGTGGGAAGAGCACAAGCTCTCAGTGTGAAAGTGGAGGAGGAGAGCTGTTTGCCTTTTCCACCTTGTTTCTTGGGACTGCTTTTGTAGGTTTGGCTGTGTAGTAATTCCTCTGGCTCTGATTGAAACCGCTTTGGATAGTATTAAAACAGACCCATCTCAATACTCCACAGCTGTTTGTTGAATGACTAGATAACAGCATGGCCGGCTGGTCCTGGTGCAAAAAGTCTTGGGAGGCCTCAGTTTGAATCCTGCTTCTGTCATTGGCCAGCTGTGTGTTCTGCATAAGTATTTTAACCTCTCTGGGCCTCAGTTTCCCCATCTGTAACTTGGGGGCCTCCCTCAAATGGGTTCCTGGTGAAAGTAACAAGACCATGGCCTGAGTTGCCTTTTCCTCTGTCTTTCCATCCTCCCCTCCAACCCCTCGAAATCTTTTTTTAAAAGACAGTCTCACAGGCTGGAATGCCATTGCAGCCTCTACCGCCCAGGCTCAAGGGATCTTCCCACCTCAGCCACCCAAGTAGCTAGAACTACAGGTGCGTGCCACCACGCCCGGCTAATTGGTTTTATGGGTTTTTTTGTTTTTGTTTTTGTTTTTGGTATTGACCGGGTTTCTCCCTGTTGGCCAGGCTGATCTGGATCCTGGTCTAAAGCAATCCTCCCACCTTGGCCTGTCAAAGTGCTGGGACTACGGGCGTGAACCACCGCCCCCGCCCCCTCGAAATCTATTAAGATGAGAGTCTCGCCAAGGCAATGCAATCGCAATGTGACGTTTCCATTTACTTTGGATTATATGTCATTACGTATATTAACAAGACTTAAAAAGGACACCTTTGGGTGGGTCAGAAGAAAGTACAAAAATTGCGTGGTGGGGCTGCAGTTTGAGGACACTGTCTGCAGCTGCAATGGTAGCAAAACGGTGTTAAGCAGTGCACGAGAGTCTGCGTCGACGACAAACAGTCCATGCAGCGGGAGGTTCACTCGGTTTGAGAAGGAACAACAGGCAGGGCGTGCACAGCCCAGGGCTCCGCGGGCAGGCGGGCCAGGGTGCGGTTCCTCGCATTCGCCACCAGAGGTCAGGAGGTGACCGCCTCCGGCTGGAAGATGGGCCCTCTGGGATTGGCGAGTGCCAGCCCGGGGCGGAAACCAGGGCGGGGTTGGATGCGGCGCTTTTGGCGGCCCCTGGTTACTGACACCGGACTTTGGCATGACTTTTCTTTTGTTGATATCAGATCTCCTGTCTTTGTGGAGTGATGGACTAGAGGAAAGAAATCCGTTGAGAGTCAAAGGCAGAGCCGCTTCTGCAGCTTCTCAAAGTGCTTTTTTTTTTTGGAGACGGAGTCTCGCGCTGTCGCCTCCCTGGAGTGCAGTGGCCCGATCTCGGCTCACTGCAACCTCTGCCTCCCGGGTTCTAGCGATTCTCCTGCCTCAGCCTCCTGAGTAGCTGGGACTACAGGCACGCACCACCACACCTAGCTAATTTTTGTATTTTTAGTAGAGATGGGGTTTTGCCATGTTGGCCAAACTGGTCTCGATCTCCTGACCTCGTGATCCACCCTCTGTGGCCTCCCAAAGTGAGCCAACGCGCCTGGCCACAAAGTGCTTTCTTTAACAAAGAGACAATCTGTAGGGGGTCTAGAACGGTTCTGAAATCCTAGTGAAGGTCTGGAAATTTCCTGTGGGGGGGCTCCTGCCCGATGGCCCACGGGGTCCCTGGGCTGGCTGGCCCTGCCTCCCAGCATCAGCCTGGACCGTCTTTTGGAACCAGCTCCGTTTGCACAGCCTGAGCAGTAGAGGGCCCTGGACTGGAGCCTGGAGTTAGGGGTTCCTGTCCCAGCTGTGCCCCTGCAAGCCCCTTCGTCCCATTGGGGCTCAGTTTCCCCGTGTGCCTAATAAGGAAGTAATGCTAGGAGGGGCTTACAGCCTCCTGTAGCTTTGCCATTCATCATTTCCGTGTCTTCAGAGAGGCTGACAAGTCTCCTCTCTGAATGCAAACAACAAAAGTTGTGCCAAAGTCAGGTGTGAGTAACCTGGGGCTGTGGGAGGCCCTGAAACCTCCGCCTCCTGGGTTCAAGCAATTCTCCTGCCTCAGCCTCCCGAGGAGCTGGGATTACCAGCACGTGCCACCACACTCGGCTAATTTTTGTAATTTTAGTAGAGACAGGGTTTGCCATGTCACTACTATAGCAAAGGAGAAGATACCCAGAGCTTACCCAGACACCAGACCCTTTAGAAATAGACCACCACTTGGGCCAGGCACGATGGCTCACTCCTGTAATCCCAGCACTTTGGGAGGCCGTGAGAAAATCACAAGGTCAGGAGATCGAGACCATCCTGGCCAACATGGTGAAACCCCGTCTCTACTAAAATACAAAAAACTAGCCTGGCATGGTGGCATGTGCCTGTAGTCCCAGCTACTCAGGAGGCTGAGGCAGGGGAATTGCTTGTACCCAGGAGGCAGGGATTGCAGTGAACTGAGATCACGCCACTGCACTCCAGCCTGGCGACAGAGCAAGGTTCCGTCTCAAAAAAAAGAAATAGGCTACCTCTTACCTTAAGCCCCCAGAGGGTCCCCATTTTGCTTCGTGGAGAAAAGAGGAGCCCTTACCTCAGCCCCCAGAGGCTGGGGTGGGGTGGCTAAATTGTGGGGCTGTGTTAGGTGCCTCTGGGGAAGCCCAAAGTGGCATGGATGGTTTCAAAACCAGCTAGAGGATAATAAGGTGTCAGGACAGTGACAAGACCCCTGGTCCCTATCACATACCAGAGCTTACTGAGCCTCCACCTGGGGTGTCTGCTGAGTCTTCAACAGACCAGGAGGGAAGGGATTGGGGGTACCAACCCCCAGAAAGTCAGAATGTGGCAGTTGGAGGACCTGGGTTTGAGTCCTGGATCACCCCTTCCCGGTCTTGGCACCCTACTCAGACTCTGGGAACCTGTTTCACCTGTAAGATGGGGACGACAATCAAACCCATGTGAAAGGCTGTGAAGATGCATTAAGACAAGTGCATGCAAAAATCTTCACACACACAAAGCCTTCCTAAAGATGGGGAGACAAGGCTTCATGAGCAGCATGTGGCTAGGTACTATGTGGGGGCTGGGGTCCTGCTCTTCCTGCAACCTGGGAAAGGGCTGATGGGCACTTGGTGGGATTGGAATCATGACCCTGGACTTCAGGTGGTGGTGTGCTTTGTGTCTGCAGCAAAAGGTCCCACCCTTGTGCCTGTGAGTCCCACTACTGATGTTAAAGGGGTGGAAATCAGGTGGGTAAGCTCCAGGATGGCAGCTAGCAAGACCTCTCCTGTGTGAGCCCAGCACCCCAGTTCCCCTGAAGTGTGATGTCTACCTAGTAGTGATCTGGGGTGGGGGAGCACGTGCATCCTAGTTTCAGCTGTGTGGGGGCTGGAAAGCCCTGGGCAGGTCACCTGCGCTCTGGGGCCCTATTTCTACCATGCACTGATGGGCTGAGCACACTGGACTCTGTGGTTGTACAACTCCTTGGCTCTGCATTTGTTCCTGAGGGCCCCTTAGTAGGCAGGGAAAGTTTGAGGGCTTCAGGGCTGGGCCCCAAGATTCAGATGCTCTCAACGCCTTCCTGGAGAGCCTAACTCAGAGGAGCAGACATGCTTGAACCCAGGAGCCGAGATCGCGCCACTGCACCCCAGCCTGGTGACAGAGCAAGACTCCATCTCAAAAAAAAAAGAAATAGGCCACCTCTTACCTTAGGCCCCCAGAGGGTCCCCATTCTAGCTTTGTGGAGAAAAGAGGAGCCATTGCCTCAGCCCCCAGAGGCTGGGGTGGGGTGGCTGTCTTGCTCAGCTCCTGGAGCTATATGTTTTATGTAGCCTACTATTTTACTTAAGAATAGGTCATAAGCATTGACTATTTTTCTAAACCATCACTTTCAAGATGGAGCAAGACTCCATCTCAAAAAAACAACAAAACGCCTATCACCACAACTGTCTGAGAGACTGCGAAGTCTCAAGAACTCTGATAGCACCGACTTCTTGCAGTTCTGCAAAATGATCCCAAACCCTACTCTTCTGTTCTTCTTGTTTCATGACGATATGAAAGTCCATTGTATCAATATACAATCACTTAACCAATTCTCTGTTGTTGAATGTTTTCTAATTTCTGGTTGATTGACATGTAACTCTTCAGACGTTGAATCTTATATGGATATACGATGTGAGGCACAGATGGAACTTTATGGCTTTCCAAGCCCTTAGCCAATCGTCCCTGCACCATTGATTTAATAATCAAGACATCGTCTCCCCATGGCTTTGAAATGCCTCGGTGCCCATGTCCTTCATTCATATGTTCCTGCAGGTCTGTGGGGGCTTCTTACTCTTCCCACTGCTCTTCTATTCTCGCATTAGTCCCGAACCTCTTTGACTTTGCAGCAGAAAGTTCAGTGGCAGGATGGCCAACCACACAAGGCTGGTTCTGCTTTGGCTCCTCTGCTGGATAGGGCTTGACACCACTTTTGCTTGGGAATGTCAACTGCAGCCAGTTGTTACTGAACATTTAGTATTACATTTAAAACCAGTACTTTCTATTTAAGAGGGAAAAAAAAATGTTTCCATGATTGCTGAACTAGGTCTTCATACTAACTACAGTCATCATCCTTAAGAACGCCCACCACCGACCAGGCGAGGTGGCTCACGCCTGTAATCCCAGCACTTTGGGAGGCCGAGATGGGTGGATCATAAGATCAGGAGATGGAGACCATCCTGGCTAATATGGTGAAACCCTGCCTCTACTAAAAATACAAAAATTAGCTGGGCATGGTGGCGTACACCTGTAGTCCCGGCTACTTGGGAGGCTGAGGCAGGAGAATCGCTTGAACCCAGGAGGCGGAGGTTGCAGTGAGCTGAGTCCACTGCACTCCAGCCTGGGCAACAGAGCAAGACTCTATCCCCGCCCCCACCAAAAAAAAGTATGCCCATCACCACAACTGTCCAAGAGACTGGGAAGTCTCAAGAACTCTCATGGCACCGACTTCTTGCTGTTCTGCAAAATGATCCCAAACCACTACTCTTCTGTTCTCCTAGCTGCTTTTGAAATTGTTCTGTCTCCCACCTCGGTGCAAAGTCATCCACAGTCGCTTCTTGCCTCTAACAGCTCTCCTTCTTGTCATATTCTGCCCTGATCACCCATGGGTTGCAAACTCCAATAATTAACCTTGGTGACCATTTTGGTTGCTGCTGTGTACTGCCTGCCTCTTTGTGCCAGGCTCTGCTAGACAGTTTCTGTAACCTTGAATCCTTACCACAACTCTGTTGTGTAGCTATGATTATCCTTACATGTTGAGATGAGAATTGTTTAGCAGTGAATGATGATAGACCATTTCTGAAACAAGGTGGATAGTCATGTACCAGAAACTTGAAGGATCCTCTGGGGAAAGCATCTCAGTAAAGCCCCTGAGTCTCAGTGCGTGGGAGGCAGAAGGGGAAATGAAAGTCAGGTTGCAAAGCGTTATCAAGGACAAAGGGGGAACAGGAGTAGAGAAAAGCAGGGGGCCTCTGGCCAAGCAGGATTTCGGAGGAGTAGGAAGGGATTAGATGAAGAGCTGAAGTGGAGGCACTGGTTCAGGGGAGGGGGATATCCGCTCCTCTGAGTTCTCATAGGAGGAGAAGCTATATAAAGATGCAGAGAAATGGGGAGGTTGAGCAAAGCTGCTGGTCACAGATGTTTTGTGGGAAAGGAGAGAGAAGTCACTGGACAGAGCTGCTGAGCTCCTTATCGGGATGAAGCCCAGTGGCCCACAGCAGTAGCTGGCTTGAAATTGCACCCTGTATCGACTGCTTGCATTTCCCTACCTGACTTCTCTGAAAACTTCAGTGTTTCCGAGGATCACCTCCCAAACCAGCTGCTTGCTTCCAAATCCTTTGCCCTGGGTCAGCTTCCAGAGGAACTACAAGATGGCATCGATACCTACATCATTACCCACCACGGCCCAAGTCTACATTTCCAGCCCTAAACTCAAGTCCTAGATTTTCAGCTACCTCTTGGATATTTCCACTTGGATGTCTGTGTAGGCTAGTTCGTAAGGTTCTGTTTGTAATGATCCACCTTTGGGACTGGAAAGAAAGCAAAGGAAAATAATATTAGCCTTTCTATTCGAAACTTTTCTGCAGAAATTTTGTTGTAATTTTTTTTTTTTTTTTTGGAAAGAAACGACAGCTAAGGTTCAGAAAGTATGTCTTGGTTTAAAATATATCCTGGATTAATGATAACTAGTTAGCAAGACCTAGTAAGAAAAAAACTGTGTTCACATATTAAACTCATTTTTCTAGATATGATAAAGCAGTTGGGCTAAAATTAACTACACCCTCATTCCTCTAAATAGGACTTAGGAGGGAAATAAGCTAATAAGTGGTGAGCCCTGACATCTGGGTCACAGCCTTGGAGCTGGGAAGAGTTGGCCCTGCTTGACAGCAGGTAAAAGGGGAGGGGGAGGGAAGGGGGAGGAACTATGGAAGGCCTGAGCCCTGGTCATCCACAGGGGTCATTGGTGTTGCGTCCATACAGTTAAGATGACATCCTGACACCCAATGCCATGTCACCAGCTTTCCCAGAGCAGGAAAAATGCAGGCCCTCGCAGCTGAGCCAGGTCCAGAAGACCATGAGCATGCAAATCCCATCCAACCTGGGGCCATGCTGGTGTCATGTCCTGAGACCAGGGCAGGGACAGTGGGCAGTTGGGAAATAGGTGCCATCTCTTCTGTCCATTAAGTACCTGGTGTGTAATGTGTTTAATTAAAACAAAACTTGGAAGTTGGCGAGAGAGAGCTGACATGGGCAACTTATATATGACTGGAGCTCTCCTGGAAGCTGTTCTGACACTTCCCGCCCTGTCAACAAGCTGTTCATCCAGTCAACAGGGTGCTGTGCTGGGAGGAGCCTGGGCTCTCAGGTCAGACAGGCCTAGATTTGAATAGCTATGCAGCTTTGGGAGAGGAATCACCCTCTCTAGCTACCCTGTTCTGTTAAGCACCGATCATGTGCTGAAGCAGAGTACTGGCACCTCACCTGTGTTATCTAATTTAATCTTCTGAATGACCCTCTGAAACATGTTATTATTCGCATTTTACAGATGAAGAAAGAGACACTCAGAGGGATTGAATAACTTGCCCAATATCGTACAGCTTGTAAATTGCAGAGCCAGCACTTGAGCCCACACAGATTTACCTGCAAAACCTATGCCCTACCCACCTTCCTCTCTGAGCCATTTCCTGGCCTGTAATCCTGAGCTACAAATACCTACTCGATCCTCATTGTGAAGAGCAGATGAGGCCACAGTAGCCACAGTGGAAGGCATCCTGTCAGGCACTTGACAAAGATTGTCTGTATTCTTCCCAACAAGTCTATGAAGCAGATATTATCCCATTATGCAGTTGAAAAACTGAGGCTTAGAGAGGTGACAGTGATTTGTGTGACTCTGGTGCTCCCATGGGCAGAGGCCCCACCTCCTTCCCCTGGCACCCCCCTCACTTCCCATGTGTGTTAATTGCTCAATATCTGCTCATTGAAAGATTTTTTTAAATATCCAAATGGAATTCAGCACAATGCCAGGACCCCTTGTGGTTGTCAAAAAAAAAATTGCCAAATTGAATTAAAGGCAGATTTGGCTTTTTTCATCTAATTGTTAAAATATGTAGAAATGGCTCATTGAATGCACACAGATCTTTTACTTAGATTATTGTTACTCTCTTGAAATATGATGGAGGTGTGGTCAATTATCTGGGGGACTTAAGGTGTTGAAGATACTTCAGGAAACAAATAAGCTGTAAGAGGAAGAAAAGGGCTTTTATCCACATAGCAAGCATCCCTGGCATTTCTCTTCTATAAAGCCAAAGACCTTCCTCTTCGGGCTTGACCCGGCCGTCTTTCTGAGGCACCCTTGCCAGGCCAGGAAGGCCTCATAGCGACTCTCCTCTCCGAGGCCACCAGCAGTGTGCAGGCACCTGTGGGCTGGGGTCGCTCAGGGAAAGGGCTGAGGCCGCTCAGGGAAAGGGCTGAGGCCTGGGGCTTGAAGCTGGCATGCAGGACGATGCAGGGCTCTGCCTTTTCAGGAGGCTCCCCAGACACACCATGTTCTTGGCTTCAGTCGCCCTTCACAGCTAGTGCCAGCCATGCATCCCTCCTGACCTCTAGGCCCTCAGCTCTTTCCTGAACTGAAAAGAGTCTCCAAGAGGACCCTGTGGGCACCGGCACACCTGCAGGTCTCCAGCTCCTCTCTCACCAGCCACCAACGGGTCTTTCCCAACGCAAGCTGACCCTCCGAGGCTCCTCATTTACCTCTTAGGGCATCTCAGCATCCTCCTGGCTGCTGCCCCTCTGCCATCCACCAGTCATTGCCCACCCATGTGAACCATGCCCACGGCAACATGTGTGCAGGGTCTTTGCTCCCAGCCCAGGGCTTTGCCTGCTGAGATCCTATGCACACTTTAGGTCCCAAAGACAAATACATCATTTCCTCTGGGGCGCCTTCCCTGAGCACCTGTAAGATGGGAATATTTGCAGCACTCAGCTCATAGGGTTGTTATAGGACTCAGTGAGATGATGCATATGAGGCCTCTAGGAGACAGCTGAGCCGAGAATCAGTGAGACCTAATGAATGCTCATTATGGTTATTCTGATTCCTGCCATATCACTTGCCACAGTATACTCCAATTGCTTTTTTACTCAGCTGCCTCCCTGCCAGGCCATGAGCTCCTCAAGAATTAGCATCTTGTTTTACTCGTCTCCCTACCTAGCACCGGGCCAGGCACGTGGCAAGCTCTCTGAGAGTCTCCGTTGAATGAACTGGGAAGGCATTAAGTATCCCCGTTTTACAGATTGGCAAACAATGGCTACAGAGGAAAAATGACTTCCCCCAGTGGCACTGCTAGTCGGGGATGGAGCTGAATGGAATTAAAGATTTGGAAGCTCTGTTTCCAATGCTGTTCCCTGCACTGCTTTGTTACCGGACAGAGACAGAGGCTGGATCCAGGAGAAATCAAAACACAAAGAGTCATTATGTTCAACTTTGTTATTTTTTACTATGCCTGACTCTGGTCTTTCCAAACATGGTTTTCCTGATAATTCAGGACCTGAGAGGAAAAAACTTCACACAGCTTTGCTCTTAAACAGGGATCAGAAAGAGCAACTGGCACTTTGGGAGGTCAAGGCGGGCAGATCACTTGAGGTCAGGAGTTCAAGACCAGCCTGGCCAACTTGATGAAACTCCATCTCTACTAACAATACAAAAAAATTAGGCGTGGTGGCATGCGCCTATAATCCCAGTTACTCTGGAGGCTGACGCAGGACAATCACTTGGACCCAGGAGGCAGAGGTTGCAGTGAGCCAAGATCGGGCCACTGCACTCCAGCCTGGGTGACAGACCGAGAGTCCATCTAAAAAAAAAAAAAACAAAAAAAAACAGCTGGGGCATAAGAACTGAAAGCAGCCTCCAAGATCATCTAGTCCACCTACCCCACTGCCTCCTTGAGAGGGGAGGTGAGTCTTGCGTAGTCACACAGGGGCAGTTGACCTGGACTTCCTTTACAGTGCTCCATTCATTCACAGGAAGTTAGGCAGCATCAGTGCAGGCTGAGGAGCAGAACGGAGCCTGGGTATTTATAGGACAAATGCTCATGGAAGCCCCTGGCACTGGCAGTCAAGCCATGCCACCTCCAACAGGTCCCCACAGAGGCAGCAAAGCCCATGCCGGGAGGGAGGCAAAGCTCGGGGGGCAGAAGACCCCACCAGAAGGACCTTTCCTGTTCATATTCTTTGCTGACTGCTGCTATGCCGTGCTCTTTTCAGCTTTGTCAAGAGGGGCAGCAATTACCATCTGAGCCTAGCGATTTATGGCTGAAGAAAGAACCAGGGTTGTCCTACCTTACTCAGCCTTTTGAAAGTGGATTTACAGGATTAATCTCTGGACTGCGGCACTTTGCCTTTAGCTTCAAGAAGGACTGTCCCACCCAGCTCTTTGCTGCTGATGCCTGCTGGGGCCCATGTCTGGAGAAACGAAACACACTGAGCCTGAGACTGGGACATGCAGGTAGATGTCCCCATGGGAGCGGACATGTGTGAGTCTCACTGGTCCAGGTCGGGGGTTGAGCAGGGACTGCTGCCTGCCCCCAGGGTTATCGCTGGGACTTGGGAGAGCACAGCTGGGCAGCTGGTAGGATTGCACCTGGTCATGGCTCTTACATAGGCCAGCGCGCGTTCATTTACTCCTTCATTCTTCACCTACCATGAGTCAGGCAGCTACAGGCTGAGGATCCAGAGATGAGTGATACCCTAGCCTTGGTCTTGAGGCGCTCCTGGACTAGAGGCTGGTGAACACAGTTACAGTGCAGTGTGGTGAGGGTCCGGACAGAGGCTTGCTTGGAGCTGTGCACGAGGGTCCCACGCAGCCCACCGAGGGACAGCAGTCAGGGAAAACTTCCCAGAGGAAGAGGAAAGCTGGGAACAGGCACTTCAGGAAGAGGGAATAGCCTGTCCCAAGGCGTGGAGGTGTGGATGGGCAGGCACACATGTAGCTCAGTGTGGCATGTGCGGCATGGGCCAGGGAGAGGAAGGAGGCAAGACGGGCGGGCGGGGGACACAGGTCACTGACATGCGTGTGCATCCTGGGGAGCTTGGATTTTATTGTGGAGGCCATGGAGAGCCACAGAGGGGTTTCAAGAAGAATCCAGATCACACAGATTTGCTGTCGCGAAGGCACTTGGGTGGCAGGTGATGAAGTGTGGATCAGAAGGAAGTGGATGCAGTGGTTCTCACACTTGGCTGTGCATCGTAATCGCCTGGGGAGCTTTGGGAAGCACTGATGCCTGGGTCCCACCTTCAGTGGCACCACTGCAATAGGCCGGGGTGTGGCCTGGGCGTCAGGAAGGGGACACTTCCTCCCCTGTGTAGCCGAGGGTGACCCAGTGGAGAGGGATCCCCGTTAATAGGCACTGTAGCCTTCCAGGTAAGAACTGAAGAGGTGGTTTCTATGGAGATGCACGTGAGCACAGATTCAGGAGGGAGAAACACAGCCCATAGTTGTGAGTTGGATGTGGATTCGCAAAGAAAAGGAAAAAAAGTCTGGCAGGTCCTCAAAAGGTTACACACAGAGTAACCACATGGTCCAGCAGCCCACTCCCAGCAGAAATGAAAGCATGTCCATCCAAGAACATGCACACATATGTTCAGAGCAGCATTTTATTCTTTCCTTTTTGGCAAGGGGACAGAGTCTGGCTCTGTTGCCCAGGCTGGAGTGTAGTGATGCGATCTCAGCCTACTGCAACCTTAAGTGATTTTTGGGCCTAAGCCTCCTGAGTAGCTGGATTACAGGCATGCACCACCACACCCAGCTAATTTTTGTATTTTTAGTAGAGACAGGGTTTCACCATGTTGGCCAGGCTGTTTTCAAACTCCTGGCCTCAAATGATCTACCCGCCTTGGCCTCCCAAAGTTCTGGGATTACAGGTGTGAGCCACTGCGCCTGGCCCAGAGCATGTTTATAGTAGCCTTAAACTGGAAACAACCCAAATGCCCATCAGCAGATACATGGATACACAGAATGCAGTACCTCTATTCGATGCAATTGTATTTGGCTATAAAATAATGCAATACTAATACAGGCAACAACATGGATGAATCTGGAACACTTTATGCTAAGTCAAAGAAGCCAGTGACAAATGTTGTAGGACTCCATTGACATGAAATGTCCAGAATAGGAAAACCCATGGAGTGAGCACATAGATCAGTGGTTGCCAAAAATGAGGAGAAATGGCAGCAGGGGTGGGGGCAGCTGGAGGGTGATATTTAAGGAGCAGGGTTTCTTGGAAGGTAATGAAAATATTTGGGCTGGGCACAATGGCTCATGCCTGTAATCCCAGCACTTTGGGAGGCTGAGGCAGGCAGATCATCTGAGCTCAGGAGTTTGAGACTAGCCTGGCTCACATGGCGAAACCCTGTCTCTACTAAAAATACAAAAATTAGCTGGATGTGCTGGTGTCAGAACCAGTTTCAAATGAGGAAAATGACCTGCCTTCTCAAGCCCCACTTTCTTCATCTGTTAGAGAGAGAGAAAATATGGGATTTACAAGTGTGCAATGCCTGACATCTGCCAGAAATGCAACCAACGTCGAGTCCTTTCCCTGCTCAGAGGACTGTGTTGGAAATTAAAATGTCCCTTCTCAGTAAGGCCTCCCTGGGCACCCAGTCTCAAATATCGTGCCCTCCCCCTTTTCTGCTTACTGCAAGTCCCTGTCTAACATTCGACTTCTTTATCTGGCTCACCATCTCTCCCTTGGCGAAGGGCGACACCATGAGGCAGGGAAGTTGTGTCCGGAGGGCTCACTAATGTATCTGTGGTGCCTAGACCAGTGCTTGGGACGTGAATCTTTGCTGAGTGCATGGACTGGCAGTGCTTCAGCTCTTATGCTGTTGTGTTATCAGAATCCATTTCTTCCACACCTCTGAAGCCAGAATGATGCACATGGAGAGGGTGTAAAGCTGTTGAAAAGCACAGCCCAAGCAGCAAACAGCCCAGGCTGAGGCTCTGGGGACAACAGGAGACAAAGGAATACTTGATGACTTCTTGGTGGGATCCATGAGGAATTAGCATAGTCAAGAGCTGCTAGGTAAAAAAAAGGAGAGTCTTGGGCAGCCCTCAGATAGAATATTGTTCCTTCTCTCTCCACCTTACTCCAGGTACAAGAGATGAATCTTGTTCCCTCATAAGCCAGCTGATTCCGTGACACCACAGTCCATGCAGTCCCCGAAATGCATCCCAACTGCCTTCCTCATGCTCAGCTTCCAGGCTCCTCATTTCCTTGGCTTATTCACCCTGCATCAGTTTCCAGTATGGCCCAGTCTCCATGATCAACACTCAGTGTGGGATTCTCTATTCAAGCTCTGATCTTGATTTAATATTCACCCTCTAGCTTCAGGCACTCAACACTTGGGTCAGAGGCACCCTACAATGTGAGCCCCTTTCCGGGGGGAAGTAGAACAGAACATGAGTTTAAGGTCAGGTGGCTCTGGGTTCTGATCCTGAGTCCTTGAATTACTAGCTGCGCAATCTTGGTTAATTTACCTGACCTCAGTTTTCCTATTTGTGAGATATAAAGATAAATATCATATGGCAGGGTTATTGTCAGCAGTGATTCTCAAAGTCTGGTCTTTGGGACATCAATCCTATGAGATGGAAAAGGGTTTTATTGTCAAGTGAGTTTGGCAAATGCTGAATATCTATCTTCATCTTGGGAATTCTCAAATGACAAAAGAAAATGTTCCACTTTCATTAACATAGCCTTTTCCAAGCAACAGAATCATTTTTGCAAGGAATACCTGTCAGCATCCTGCAGAACCAGTGTTCTGTGTAACCCACTGTGGGGACAGCTGCTTGGAAAGGTTGGAAATGCACAACACCAGGCCCTCGGCATGGCTTCTGGCCCATGTGTCGTGTACACCAGCAAGTGTGAGCCCCTGTTGCATTTCTTCCTAATGTCAGGGATGTTTAGGCAAACCTCTCCTACCTCTGCTACAAAAAAAGCATTTTAGGCTGTTGAGACAAGTAATGTTGCAGAATATTTTTTTGAGCCCTTTTCCTGAAAGGGAAATAACACAAACTGAAGTTAATGACAGCTGTACTTTTTTTTCTTTTTCTTCTTTTTTTTTTTTTTTTTTTTTTTGAGATGGAGCCTTGTTCTGTCACCCAGGCTGGAGTGCAGTAGTGGCACCATCTTGGCTCACTGAAACCACTGCCTCCTGGGTTCAAGTGATTCTCCTGCCTCAGCCTCCCAAGTAGCTGGGACTGCAGGTGCGCATCACCATGCCCAGCTAACTTTTATATTTTCTTAGTAAAGATAGGGTTTCACCATGTTGGCCAGGCTGATCTTGAACTCCTTACCTCAAGTGATCCACCCACTTCAGCCTCCTAAAGTGCTGAGATTACAGGTGTGAGCCACCATGCCCAGCCCACATCTGTACGTTTAAAGCTAAAATATGAGCACTCATGAGCCTAGCTATGAAGAACAGTCACTCTTGGATTTCTGGGATCTGCACCAACAGGAGTTGGCAAAGTTGGGTGACTTGCCCAAAGTAGCAAAGTCTGAGCTCTTTCTAGTGACACCACCCTACAACACAAATTAGGGTATGTCCCATCATGTAGGTTCAGGGGATGTGAATACCTTCATGCCCCATCCTTCTAAAAAAAAAAAAAAAAA